>OY757275.1:5074632-5308632 GCA_963584085.1 Pyrausta aurata | reverse complement strand
CATACCACACGCAAACTCAACATATAATAAAGTAGCCGGGTCGTTTGCCGCGTTCCTGCGTTGCAATAACTGCTAGTTCACACGTTCAGCCACCGCTTCAAACGTCCCGTAATATTCTCCATAACAAACAAACGCGTGGAAAACCGCTTCTCTTTTTAAACGCATTCATACCACGTCATAAGTTTGATATAAAAGCGAACCGCGCCACTCATCGCGACGCGCGATGCCCCGCGTAAGAAAGAGGCACTGAAGGCACTGAATTGAAAAATCATAAGTTGATGACAATATTTTCAGCTCAACTTTATCGATCGAAGATTATCAATTTATATTCTACGAATGTTTTGACGTCCAATACCAAATACCATGTACGTACGACGGTTTTATTCGCTAGCGACTACGTAAACAAAAGACTGTAAAAATGTACAGCGTCCCCGAGCGGTCTCTTGCAGAACTAAAATTTTACATACAAAAAGTTACGTCGTCGCTAGCGAGTAAAACCGCCGTAAACTCATGGTAAAACGGTATAGGTCGACTAAACCGCAACTGAAGAACACCCCATAGATTAGTAAGAGTATGTCTAAAGACTGCATTGCTTGCGTTCAGCTTAAGTTTGGTAAAGAATAGCAGAATTTTTAGAGTCATATTTTCGAGTGTAACTGCAACCGAACTGCTGCTAAAGCTAAAGACGAACGACTCATGTTGTAAATAGCGGAATTGGGGGCAGGTGTACTCAAGGCAAAGAATATATATACTAACGTAAAAAGAAGCGACACTGACACTTGTGTGCAGTAAACTAACTCGCGGCTATGTGTGCGTGTCGCGGGGGCGCGCGGGGGCAAGCGCGGGTCGCGCGAGGTCGGGGAACGCATGCCACGGTATGCGAGAGTCGAAGGGTCACACCGCCGTTGCCGCCGAGCCGTCGTCTCTGCTCGAAGCAATTTACGTAGTTCGCCCGCTACGCATCGCGTCGTATGCGATTATTATGATACGATTTGTCCCAAATGCAGCATATAACTTTTGATATGTCTTGTGAATGCTTCCCATTAGATTTTTTGAAAAAAACCGTTCGTACGATTTCGAATCTTCGCTATAATTAAAGAAAATAATAAAATGTTTAAAGTAAGTCGCAAAAACAGAAAATATATTAAAGTAAGTAATTTATAACATATGTGAACACTATACCAAATATATTTTGAACCTGAAATACATAAACATCTTTCATTAAGTAATTATTATTTCCTTGTGCCGCGGTAGCTAAACCGCCAACCCTACGCGTAGACGCGGCATTACAAGCTCACCGTCGCCCGAGTTACACCGATAGATCAGTGTCGCGCCTGTGCTCAAGGTGTAGTTTCTAGAATTGCTACGACCAAGAGAACATCTCCAAAAAGATCACGCAGCGACTTATTAAAACCTAAATCTGGAGTATAGCCTTAGATGGAAGCGAGACATAAGACTCTGATACAAAGAGAAGCAGAAAAGTTGGAAGCATTAGAGATGTGGTTTTGGACAAAGAAAAATATATGAAGAAGTGTTGAAGATTGTAGATGAGGAAAGAAATACCTTCAAAATAATAGAAAATAACGCCGTTGATGTAGTCAAGTATTCAGACAGGACATTTTGCGAAAAGGAAATTTAGTGAAAAGGATAATCTGCGAAAAAGACATTTTGAAAATAAACATTTTGCGAAAGAAATTCTCGAGAAAAGGACCTTAAAAGAAAGGACAATTTGAAGAAGATTTTGTTTGTGACTATTATCATAAAGAACCTATCTCCGACACAGAATGTTAATTAGGTAAGTGCCTATCTATAAATACGTTGTTGAGGTACCTGTTTATTTAAGTGAAAATAGGTATAACAGAATTTGTCAACACTTTAAGCACGCACAGAAACGCAGCGTCTGTGCAGCATTGCAACTGTCGATGTGTGGCTAAAATTAAAAAATATCTTCCGAGCATTCAGGGTGTGGCAAAGTAATCCAATATACTCGTAATAACCTTTGATATTCCTCAGCATTTAAAAACTGTGAATAACACAATTTTCGACTGGCAACACCCTCAAAACTATCCCATTTATAGTCAAAGCCAAAACAGACAAATCCATACTAACAAAATATTGTGACATACCTTTTGGGGTCCCGACTTGAAGAAGTGAAGGTAGCAGAATCCACGGAATCCCTGTAACAAAATTACATGTCAGTTACACAATATTACTTCCACGTCAATAAAGGTACAAAGTTAGCAGACATTAGAAATATTGATTACCTTCCAAACCATGATCTGTGGCTTGACGCCGCGCTCCGAAAGCGCCTGTTTCAAGTCGCGCACCCGTGTGTTTGGGCTGATGTTTGATATCTGCAACAAAACGATCACTTTTACATAACCAATTTACTATTAATATATAGGCTACAACGCGATTTATGCCGAAAAGCGTGTTTTCCAAGCTTGACAACTCTGCAAAAACGCATTCCACAAAAAATCTAATTGCTAGTAATTGTAGAAAATTCTTTCGAGTAAGTACGTTATAAAAAACATTCACAAATTATATTATTTTTAGTGAGTTGTAGCAACTAAACGAACAGCTGATTTATAGATTTCTCTAACAGTGCCTACTTTGGAGCCTCATATGATTAAAACCACTAGCTTGTTTTAGAAACAATAAAATGTAAGTTAATAAACATGTCCTAAACTAAGGAAGTTATTGAGGTTTTTTTCAATTTCTGTTCAAAATGGAAGATATGAGTCATTGACCAAAGTGGAGTTCACAAGAAAAAGCACCATCTAATGTTGCATTATTCCAAATTAACAATGCTTTGAAAGGAAAAATAAAGGTATATAGTATACAATCATATTTTACCCAACACAAATCTAAACAAATAACAGCTAAAATACGGTTGTTTTCATTTCTATTATTTCGATTCAAAACTGCTCAGTAACTCGGTAACAGTCGGATTTCGTCCGTTATTATGAACTTTGTATGGAAAATTGAAGCGGCGCGTGTACGCCCTTAAAACTTACAAAGATTACTGCAAGAATAGTTTTAAGTTTTTAACTGTTAGAATAGTTTGAGTTATATTTTATTTAAGTCTTAAAACTATGAGAAAACCGGCGTTCCCATTTTTTTAAAGATCAATGACTTTTGCGATTATGAAAGTATAATGACCCCGTTATTATCAGATGGATATGGTTAGGTATCATTTATCCTATATAACTAATATTATAAAGCTGAAGAGTTTGTTTGTTTGTTTGTTTGAACGCGCTAATCTCCGAAACTATTGGTTCGAATTGAATAATTCTTTTTGTGTTGGATAGTCCAGTTATCGAGGAAGGCTATAGGCTATATAATATCACGCTACGACCAATGGGAGCAAAGATATAGTGGTAAATGTGTAAAAAACGGGAGAAATTATTTCATCTTTGAAGCCTTCCGTTGCGTGCGCCGTGAAAACGGTTCAAGATACACAAAAAATATGTATTAAAGAATAATAGCTCAAAATCCCGCAAGAACGGGAACTATGTGGGAAGAACCAAAAATCTGCCGGAAGTCACTATTCCACGCGGACGAAGTCGCGGGCAAAAGCTAGTCCTATATAATACCTTGTCAGATTAGTTGGTCTAGTCTTGAGGCGAGTTCGCTAACCTTATTGCAAGTTCAATTCCCTTTCGGGTCATTTTAGAAATCAAAATATATATACATATAAATAGTGTTCGTTACACCACTTATAACCGGAGAACGGGTAGACCGATTTTTATGATTTTTACTTTGTTGGATTTGTCTTGGCCCCGAATAGGATAATAAACATAAAACGGGACCAGGGCGGGGCTAAACCGGAACAAAGTTCGCTGGAAACCCTATTTTTCTATATTGTTTGGTCTGGGTGTTGTGGTACCTCGTTTGTATCTCATTCCCATAACACAAGTGCATTAGCATCTTACTTTGGGGTCAGAGCAATGTATGTGATTCATTATCATTATCAGAGCCAAAGGACGCCCACTGCTGAACATAGGTCACCCCTACGGCTTTCCACAGCGACCGATCACAAGCGCTCTGCATCCAGTTTGACCCTGCGATCTTTACAAGATCGTCTATCCATCTTGTCGGTGGACGTCCTACGCTGCGGTTTTGGTCAAAGGGCCTCCAATCTAGAATTTTTCTGCCCCAAAGACCATCAGTTCTGTAGTTCAGTGTGTGATTGGTGTCCAATAATAGGTATTACCTTGACAGAGAAGTCAATAACAGGCCGTTGCCGCTTGGTGCGGCGCGGACGCGCTTCGCCTTCCTTGCCTTCCTTCCCCGCCGACTTGTTGCTGTTGCGACGGCGGGTCGAACGGCGCGGCTTGCCAGTGGACTTGCCGTCTTCGCCTTCCGTTGTGTTGCCGCCCTGTGATGAAGAGAAAATTATATATTAGACTTCAGATTTTGGTAAGATTGTTTGAGTACGCTATGTCCGCATATCGATAGCATATCAATTTATAAATTGGCTCTATTTAACTACTTTTCTGCCCCAACGGCCACCAGTTCTTCACGCTATGTGCCCCGTCCATTGCCACTTGAGCTTACTGATTGATTTATGTATAGGCGAAACAGCGAACTTCATTTTGTCCCCAGCCCCGTCCCGCCCCGGTCCCGTTTTATTGTAATTATTATCCTTCTTGACTCGAGAGTAGTCGTTTTAGTTAGAAAACATTTGTATGGGAAAAATAAAAGCGCTGATTTCAGGGTTTTTCCGGCAATTATTCGAATTTTTCTCGCCGTACAAACCATCCTTGAACTTCAACGAACATAAAAAAAAAATGTCTAAATTGGTCCAGTTGTTGAGTTATGCGCTCACCTACACATTTTGCGGTTTATTTTTATATTATAGATGTATTCATTTATACCTCTCCCTCGCTCTGGCTCTTGTGCGAGCGCGTGCGGCGGCGCAGGCGGCGCGGGCGCTGCGCGGTGCGCTCCTCCACATCCGTGTCCACTTCCTTGAGGACACACGGCCTGCCAGCACTGTGAAAAGAAAAAATATATTTTAGATTTCATACAATATAATAGACGAACTAAAAAGTAAAGTAAAGTTAGCCTGTAAACATCCCAATGCCGGGCAAAGGCCTTACCTCAAGCATGAGATAGTATGAGCCATCCACTACGTGGGCTCAGTGCGGATTGGCGGAGGGGTATTTGAAAGGCAAGCAACGATCCTTGCAGTCAGATTTTATCAAGCCGCCGCGCCTATAGGGCCTTTGCCTAGGCTTAACGACCAATATCAACCAATATTAGCCGGGACCAACTGCTTAACGTGCCTTCCGAAGCACGGAGTTGCCCGTGGTATAAGTCACTTATATGGTCGGAATGGTCACCCATCATCATGGTTAAGCAACTTACGCTTAACTTCGGTATGACTACCAAAGCGCTGCCACCACTGCGCTACGAGCACCAGCTGACATGATGCTGTTGGACTTGGATGTATAGATAAACCGTTTAAATAAGTCCGTTCTGAACGTGACTTCTCGCCTTTACTTCACATTACTATCATTATGCATAAAATGG
The DNA here is from genome assembly GCA_963584085.1 of Pyrausta aurata. Classification (NCBI taxonomy): domain Eukaryota; kingdom Metazoa; phylum Arthropoda; class Insecta; order Lepidoptera; family Crambidae; genus Pyrausta; species Pyrausta aurata. The sequence continues at coordinate 5,303,094 of OY757275.1, read as the reverse complement.
TCTTCCTTTAGGTGATAAAATATCGTTTGATTCAATCAAAGGAATGACTCACTGAATTTGCACTTGATCAAATAACAACAGATGCTTTTCTTGTTCGCTTTAGGCCTTTGCCCAGCAGTGGGATGCTTACAGGCTAACTTAACTTTTTTTTAAATAATAATTACAAAGTTAAAGCATCAAAAAGTAATTTCATCTGAACAACACTTTAGTTTCATACACTTAAAATAATATATGTCTTTAGATATGCAGAGCATTGTCCCCTGGCACAGGCAATATAACGCCTATAAGGGCGCGTCCACTAGATAAATATGTAAGTCTGTTTAAAAAAATAAATAATTTTGAATTTGACACTCACAGCATAGAGATCTCCCTCAGCTGTCCCAATATCGGCATGAGTTGCACGCGGCGGTTGGACAGCAGATGCCACAGAATGCCTGCCGGCCGCTGGCTCATGCGCTGGGTCTCAATCACCTGGAGAAATATACATAGTTTATTTTTGTTTTTATAGTGTTTTGTCACCATGCAAACTTAATAATATATAAATTGTACTTGTAAAAAGCAACTGTGACTCTGTGACAGACGAGGAATTGAACCCCGTGTCTTACGCTATCCTATACGTAGTATTATATTATCTGTGCCTATACTATACTATACTATAGGCATACGCCCGGATTGCGTAAGACACGGAGTTCAATTCCTCGTCTGTCACAGAGTCACAGTTGCTTTTTACAAGTGGAATTTATATTATTAAGAAATATACATGTCAGTCAATAAAACTGCACGATCTATTTCCGCCAGCTCCTTTTCATTACAGGGGACCAGACGTAGGCTAGCGTACCATCCCTATGTTGTCGATACACTTGCTCGTACAAAACGCTTCGCTGACTCTTTTCTTATGCGTGCAGCTAGGGAATGGAACTAGCTGCTTGCTGAACTTTTCCCTCAGGAATATGACCTAAGCATATGCACAACCTTATACCACACCTGCCATCAGGTGCGATCGAGGTGAAATATCTGCTTAGTAAATAAAATATACAACAATAGTGAGACGTATAGTCAGGGCGTTAGGATCCGAGTCGTGCGGGTATAATGTCAAATAGAGATAGGAATATAAAGGGCGAGCTCGTTACATCTTTCGACTCCGTTTTAGTCGCACTTGGTTTGGTCTAGAGTCAATAGCAAACCCATACTAAATAAAAACATCAGCGCGCCATTTAATCGGTTGGTGCAAGCGAGGTAATAGGTTGTTTCTCTAGCATTCACAACATATGTTAATATGCGCTAGACAACACAACAATTGTCTTGATTTCAAAGTAAATAAAATCTTCCTTACGTTGCGAATACTAAGACAACGATTATGACGGGCGTCGCATATAAACATCTATGGCTCAGGTACAAATGTTCATGCTCATCACATTAACATTTGGCGTTTACGGGATTCGAACCCGCAACATAGTAGTCAGGAGCGCTAACCACAACGCCAAACGCGTCGTCAAATTATCAAGATTAATACTGAAATGTTTTATAGTTTCATTTTATATGACTGAAAATATAAAACAATGACCTCATTATGGTGTTCGAACAACATAATTTATTTACATAGCTGAACATTATTGTTGTACAAGATTTTAAACTTTTTATGTCATGTCTCATTTCCATTGAATATGTTGTACTGAAAATAATACTATGTTTAAAATTATTAGAAATTCTAGTATTAAAACCAGTTATTGTACGCCTTCAACTCAACCATGTTAATAGAATGATGTTGGGGTCAGCCCCAACATCATTCTGAACATGCTCTCCCAGAGATTTGACTGTCTGTATATCAACCATTGTTATATGGACTAATACCGAAATGCAAGTTGGTGGTCGTCCAATTCGATTTAATTTTTATTTAATTTACTGTGTGTGCATTTCAATTTAATTTGATCCAATAATTTAAAATGTATGTATGACTTAATTATGTCGAAAATAAATGAAATAAATAAAATAACTACACAATAAATGATTGATATATAGATTACCTGTGTCGGCGTGACTATAATGTCAATGGGGACATCGTGAGGGCCAAACAACTCCGCTGGTAGTGTGTCGAACACCTAAAAACGATAATAAAACCTGAGTATATTCTAGAATAATACCGTTCTACTTCGCTAGGCAACGTTTCGTAATCTACAGTCACGATGTATATGAGGTACAGTAACCGATAAAAATATTATAGAAATGAAATTGTAAAATTTTTCGTCGATTAATAAACTATGAAATATATTAGACATAGAAATGAAATTGTACAATTTTTCGTCGATTAATAAACTATGTCCAAGGAATGATTGATTACTACTTCATAAATATAAATTGCACTTGTAAAAAGCAACAAGTGCAATTTATATTATTAACTCGTCAAGTATGTGTAAACGAGACACAATAAAAATTCCATTGTTATGCGACTCTCGGCATTCGTTTGATACCTGACTGATTAAGTTTGTATGGTGTCAAAACACTATAAAAACAAAAATATAATTACTAATTCATAACTTTTTCAAGCCGATGTCGAGATTGCGTGTTTTATTTGCTATTTGATAATAATAATAAAAAAATCTGATCTTGACCAATCACAGCATTAATTTATTATTTTTCAATCAAGACTGTAAGTATGTTGTACATTTGGTACATGACGGAAGTGTTTTCTTGGGTAACCAATTTTGCAGTCGATTGTATTGAATTGATATCATGATTCGCAGCGGATGTTCATCGAAGAAACAAATCCGGCCTTAAGCATGGCTGATCAATCGACCTTCATCAATATGTACCTAACATACATATGCTTTCATCAATATGCTTGAACTTCACTTGATATCGAATTTCATTTCTTGTTCAAGAGAGTTGTTAAATATGTTAAGGAGCATTAGGTAGAAAAGGTATGAATAAAATTATATTATACTAGTGGCCCGCCCGCGACTTCGTTCGCGTGGACTTCAGGTTCGTCCCGTCTAGTAGCGCAAAAAATGTGTTTTTTTACGACCTCACATTAGAAACCTCAAAAATTGTAGCCTATATGTTATTCTGATGTATAAGCTATATTGTGGTAAAGTTTCATTCAAATCCATTCAGTAGTTTTTACGTGAAAGAGTAACAAACATCCATACATCCATACAAACTTTCGCCTTTATAATAGTAGTAGGATACCTGACAATCATGAACGGTAGTGGCCACCAGTGTGTTCGGCTTGATTGCTTTCATGTGCATCATGAGGCCAAACTCCAGATCGCCGTAGCCTAAAATAAAAACAAAATAAAACATATAAAATAACCGACAGTTTTAAATATGCAACTTGATTAGTTAAAACTTTAAATAACTTTGACGTAGGTATGTAATTTTAAGAAAATGAAAAATATTTATTATCTGACCTCTTCCCTTGCCGATGCGGTAGCCTTCTTTGGACACGGCCACCGAACCCATCACCACCAGATCCAAGGAAACTGTATCTTCAATTCCTGCAGAAAAACAAACGAATTTAATATATCACCTCATATAATAATTATAGTCCCCTTAGCCGATTTTTAACTACGGTGGCCAGTCACTACGAATAACCGACTGCGCGGGACATGTTATAGTGCACAAGTCTGTGCGCAAACACAGGTGCACTCTCGATTCTTTTCACTCTCATAGTCCAATGGGACAGCAATCTGACACGACCAGAGAGAGTTCAGGCGCAGTACCAACGGCTTTACGTGCTTTCTAAGTCACGAGGGCGAAACACCGCCAACTTAAAAACTCCGGGCTACCCTGAGAATTTCTGAACAGAAAAACCCAGGTATATATTTTGGCCCGACAAGGGTGTCAAAACCAAGACCTTTGGCACAGCCATCGCTTTAGAATGCGACCCTCTAACCACTGCGCCACCGAGGCAGTTCCAAAACCACATAGCATATACATGGACTCACCAATAGGTTTCCCATAGGTCTCCATCCCGTTGCGCGACACAGCTTTCCTGATGGCCGCCGGCCCTGTCTCCCCTTCGGGCAACTCCAGGCGGTTCAGGAACCCTGTCTGCAGACGAGTTACCGGCACGTACAGGGTCTTCTGCTGCTCCAGGCAAATCACTCTGGAAGAACATTTGTATGTTAGGAGATGGAGATAAAAAACAAATGTGCTCCAGACAAAGAAATGATTTTTTTCTTGTGTTAGTAACCAAATAGTCATTAATTATAACATCCATGGTTTATAATTTACCTGGTCAGAGAAAGCTATTTTGACGTTTTCAACTTTTACAGATAATGTTTAGGAAAAATGACAAATTTAGGAAGTTTGGCGTCAGGCGGCCAAACTTTAGGTACAATAATGTTCGTGCTCATCACACAAACATTAGCCCCTTGCGAGATTCGCGCTCGCGACCGCTACTAGTTTCGTAGTCAGGAACGTTAACACCAGACATATCGTCTAAGTGAGATGAATACGATTGCTTTACACATTCGCCCCTCAGAACTTGAAGTTGTTTGGGATTTAAATCATTAGGAGACAGAAGCTACGTGTGCATGAATGTTAAGCACTATTTGAACTTGGTGCTAGGTTTTCTGCTAGCATATTATAGGATGCGGACGTCAAAGGTTTATTGTTGTACCTTAATGTATAGTTCGGTAATTGTTTTGAATACTACGACAATGATATTACTTTTTATCAGTACCACTTTCTTTTCATATCTAGGTTGATTTAAAAAGCGATTGTAATTTGGGATACGAAGATAATTTCTAATTTCATAATATTGATAAAATAATAATAAATTAAAACATATGATATGTGTCATATTTTACAGCCATAGATTAGATAGTAGTTTAATTCACCCGGAATCGTTGTAATGAGTATATTTAATTCATATTCATTACTGATCAAGTATAAACTAGGTAACAAAACAATGTATGCATGAATACTTAATAATATAATGTCACTATCATCCATAATGTATCTTCACTGGGCAAACGTGATAAGATTTATTTAAAGAAATAATACAAGAGGTATGTAATTGAGTTCATATCCAGTAGGTTATTTTTATTTTACACTTTAGGCCTTTTAAGATTTCTTTATGATTATTACTACTAGCACATGGAAAATATTTCGAAGGGAACATTCAAAATATCCACTTTTAACAAAAACAACGGACATAATGTATCGTAAATATTCGTGTAGGTATACCGCAATTATTTTAGGGTTAGTAAGCTTACTTTCACAGACGTCAATTGTGATACACAGTGGTATCACAGTGTAAATATAAATCGGTATTTCAACTAGGCGTAGTATACTCTAGGTATTTCAAAATAGAACAGAAATTGGTGTAAGAAAATAGAAGAACGTATGAAAACGCGTGGACCTAAATAGCACACTATTAAAAGTTGAATAAACTTTTAAAGTGTGACTGGCCTCATTATGAATGTGGTTGAATCTGATGACAGTATTGACTGCAAATAATTAGCAGATTTAAAATTTCTCGACTTCATTTCATTTATAGTTAAACTTTATTTAATTTATACTTTAAAAAATACTAAGGGTGCGTTTCAACATTGACAAATAGACCCTAACTAACGAACTTTTTATGTTAAAGTCTTATTTTTAATTTCTTTCTTGTTTGTTATTTATTAATAAATCCGTGATTATTAAATAATTCAAATATGGAACGTCATTTTGTAAAGTTTTGGATAGACAACGCAATCCAGAACTTATAAAGGTACTGTGAAACAGGCCAAGTTAAAGTAACTAAACAATGACATCACAGGTCACGTGTTTTCTGTCATACAAAACCTACTAAAGAATTTCGGTTTCTTAGCTCATGGAATATCCCGTATTCATAAACATAAATTAAACACATAAATCTTTGATGCATTTGATGAAATAACATCGCCATTCTGCTTCCCATTTATAATCATTCATTGATATTCCTCATGCTTGTGTAAAGCAAATTGAAATTGGAATTTTGTCGTTATGATTGTATGCAATCAAACAAACAACGAATCTCTTGTCAATGTGGTTTTGCATTGCCTTTGCAAAGGAGAATAATCCGTACTCTTACATTACATTGCTTACAGGGAATAGATTTGTTTATAATTCCATATTGAGGTTATCATAGTGAAATATTGGGTCAACCTATGCATTTATAAGCAGTGACATATGCATTCGGTCAATTTCAAAATCCTGAAATGAATTATTATAATGCCGTTTATTTTTCAAATATGTTTTATGTAACCAGAAGAAAGTTATAATGCCCGACGCGGAATGTATTACCCAAGATATCGGTCACGACTTGCATAACACAATCATTGTAGCATGATACGCTGAAATCAACGGTAAGTTTTATACACTTAACTTTTCAGACCTCGATATTATTTTATTTCGAATACGAGTTAATAATTTCCGAAGAAGAAAGATAAAATTTTTAAGATTCAAGATTTTTTATGTACTTATTAGGAAATCGATAATCTCTGTTATGATTATTGCAACTAATATAAGGCATAGGTACGTCATGCTTACAGAAGTCAGGTAGAAACACCATCAAATAACTGCAATGCTATAATATCATAATGACGACACGTTTGGTGCAGTTGCTAGCGCTCCTTTCCTGGACTACTGAACTATAGCGGTCGCGGCTTCAAATCCCATAAGGGGCAATAACTCATGAATGTTATATGGATTTAAGTATTTATGGGCTTAAAGATGGTGTGATTTTTAATACTGCGATTCAGGTAATTCGCGAGGTAGTGGCTAACAGCGCCATCTAGTCATTTCGAGCAGAGTTACATTGCAGTTTCGATGCTATTGCATGTCAGTATACATCGCCACAATGGAGTAATTTTTTCAGCGTTTTCGTCTTTAAGTTACTAATATGTTAGTGGGTAGTAAAAAAACAGTATGTCCCTGAAGCTGCCGCGAGATGGAAACTCCAGCGGCGCCAGCGCCACTGCACCCGCGCAGCCTACGCGCCGACGCGATGCACTTACCACGAATGTGAGGTGCTCATGAAAATAATGTACACATGAAAGCTGAAATCACTCCTCTTGAAGGAAACTTACCTAACTGGTTCTTGAGGCTTATCCGGGTTGACTTTCACAGTATTGGCGTTCTTGAACACCTCCAGCTCAGCCAGCTTGGCGGCCGCTTCGGGAGCCCCCTTGAAGTTCGGGATCCTGTTGTAGACTGGGCGAGGGAACATCGCCAGCCCGTTGGACTCCAGGTGACGCCATACTTTGAGCCTGAATGACTGCTTTGTCACCTCCTCTGGCACTGGCTTCTTGGCTGCAGAAAGAAAGATGGTTGGATTATAGCAATCTATGCGTTATTATCATATATCTGAAATGAATGGACATTAGATGAACGTAATCCACTAGTTTCTATTCCAAGAGTAGACAGTCAAATAAAGCTAGTACCTGCTAATGCGATAGTCCATTTATGTTTTAACTGTTATTATTACATACACAGCAATCATTTTAGTAACTTTAAGTACTTAGTCGAAACATTGGAGAAAATGGGGGTTACAAAGAGCGAAATTATGAGCACAATTTTGCTGAAGCTTGTCCAACAATATATAGCTTGCTGGTAGCAACCAGAGTAGTTTAAAAAACCGGACAAGTGCGAGTCAGACTCGCGCACTGAGGGTTCCGTGCCAATTTTAACTGAATTTGATATTCTTACTTCCACTTAGCCAAAATATAACAATATATTGTTGACCGCAAATATATCTTTGTTTTTCATAGTATTTGTATGAAAAACAAAGTTATGTTTGCGGTTTTTGAAGATGTGCTATATCTCAAAAACTACTAGTTCGATTTCACTCAAACCAATTTTCGTTGAAAGTTTTTGTTGAAGTCTACATTACATATTTTTTTCAAAATTTTCACTTCCTTAGTTCGGAAGTTAGATGCGGGTCGCCCATTTTACCACTTTGGAAGCGTCTATCTATATCTCAAACGTTAGACTTTTAGAAGAAATGATTTTAGATTTTGAAAGACCTATCCATAGACACCCCACACGTATAGGTTTGGGTAAAAAAATTTTTTAGGTTTTAGTTTCATGTATGGGAAATAAATATAACCCCTTAAATATCATTTTTTTTTTAATTTTTAGTATCTGAATCGGAAAGCGGTGAACAAGATACACCTACCTACCAAGTTTCAATGGTGTGATGCTTATAGTTTCAGAATAAAGTGGCTGCGACATACGGACGGACGGACGGACAGACAGACAGTCAGACAGACAGACAGACAGTCAGACAGACAGACAGACAGTCAGACAGACAGACAGACTTATTATTATTAGACTTAGACGAAACTATAAGGGTTCCGTTTTTTGCCATTCGGCTACGGAACCCTAAAAATGAAAGGCGCCTATATGATTAAAATTTGTCAAAAAGCACATAAAGCAAGCATAATTACACTTTTGGGAGAACAGAGTAATAAATAATTATATTCAAAACGCGTATATTCAAATAGCGTACTTAACAAGCAAAACTATGTCATGCGTACACTTGTTTACATTCTCAAGTTGGATGTCACGGACACAGCGATAATCTTATCAGAATTGCAACGGTTCATTAGCGCTGTGTAAAGAAACACAGAACGCATAAGATGTGATAACACTCTGCAATTTGGTTGTATAATAACGCTTTGATTGGAGCTGATGTAATTACAATTTGAATACGTTTACTTATCGGAGTCTATTCTATAAAGTAGTAAAGTTAAAACGTCCCACTGCTGGGCAAAGGCCTTACCCCAACTATGGTACTTATCGGAGTCTATCCTATGAAGTAGTAAATTTAAGCCGTCCCACTGCTGGGCAAAGGCCTTACTCCAACTATGGGGTAGTTTGAGCCATACTCCACTAATCGCGCTTAGTGTGGATTGGTGGAGAGGTGTTTGCAAGGCAAGCAAAAATGCAGTCCTATGTTATCAAGCCGCCCTTAAGCAACCGATATTAGTCGGGACCAATGGCATAACGTGCCTTCCGAAGCACGGAGATGCTCGTGATTTGACACTTAAATGGTCGGAATGGTCACCCAAACACGACTGCGCCGTAGATGGCTTTACTTCAGTAATTACTACAAGCCCTGCCACCACTGCGCTACGAGCGCCTATTAGTCCTTAAAGTAGACGTATAATTGGATTCTATATTAAAGTCAATCAATTAAGTAAGCAGTGTGCGTGCACACATCAAACCTTCAACATTAGTAACTACTATTATTCGACTTAGATTGCAATAAAACGATAATGTTCTAAAATTTAGAATCTAAATGAAGAATTGATCTTCTCGTCGTTACATGGACTCAATAGGAATCCTAGTTGAAGTTGCATATCAACACTGTAAGATCCCGCGAATTTTGAAACTTGAAACCCAAAACAACCTCTTTTTACACTGACACGACGATAATTGATTCCCCTATACTACCATTCTATGGCTATAACTGTGAAGATGGGTTCCAATTCACTGCTAGGCTTCAGAGATATAGTCAGAATATTAAAAAAAACTAATATAATTAAAATGATTCGATAAGCTGAATCGTAAATGGAGCGTCCAATCGTAATGATAGGAAACATCGGTCTATTTCATTCTAATTTATAGTAATGTTTGATACATAAAAAGACTAGGAATACAAGGCCATATTTTTAATGCACTAATGACAAGGGCTTACCCCATTAACTTTGCCTTACAAGATAACTGTAAAATCAGCCGTTATATACATTCTTATATCGTGATATGATGAGAAGTATGTACGTACATCGTGACCTACTTTAGAAATTAGGTAAGAATTGAATATTCCGGATAGCACCTCAATTTGAATTTAGCATGCGGTGGAATTAATGTCCATTTATAATCTAGATCTTAATCAAATTTAAGAGATAGGCTCTTGTCGGTGGAGTTTTTTCCAAAACTAAATTAGAGAAGATAGCGTGGTAGTTTCCGCAGTTCAAGAACCGGGGGTTTTTCGCCTCTTAAGGCCCAGTCAAAAGCCTTTCCTGATACACTATATCTGCAGCCTTCTGCCAGTACTGATGTTGCTGCTACCCAACACCAGGGGAACGCTTATTTAAGGGCATCGTTTACTCGCCATGTCACAGGATCGTCGTCACTTAATATTGTAGCTTTTAATAAAGAAGCCTATCACACTAGACTCCGACTAGATTCTTGTAATCCTGCCGCTGTTTGGTCGGGGACTGCATATTCAACACATTCTATTACAGCATTCAGAAAGCCCGCGCTTAGCATCCCATTTAGTTACTGGAAATCTTTTGTAATTTCGATGGTCAGAAAATCATTTAGCACGTTACTAAACAACATTAGCCTCGCTAATGCTTTCATATATTTTACGAGTAAAACATCAAACGCAGTTACGAAACTCCGCAGGAGAAATGCAATTTTATTTGCGCAGCAACTAAGAGTGCAGCGACTGATAGAAAGATTCGTGTCTCATTCGGGAAACAAGCAATCTATTGCCAGATTAATTGCCTATGTAGCGGGCTGGCTAATATCTTCAATGTTGCCAACAAATTGGCGGGATTTTTTTGGGAGTTAACTATTTCATGCGGTTAAACAGGGTTTACCGGGAGATCATGTCTTTGTCAGACACAACTGATATGGGCACAATAGGCTGGTGGTTTATTGGTGCACTCTATTTTTAAATAGATGGCAGGTGGCAAAATTTTAAAAGTCAATGTGATTTCCTTCAATCTTTAAACAACCTGAAATATCTAGTGGGTTATGTAACGTAAATAAATGAAGGAAAGGTTTTAGTCCAGTTAAAATAAGTTTTAATGAACATTTCGGTAGTGACGATGTCATCGGCGCGCACGCAACGTAGCATGTCATTATTTACTTCAGAAATGTGCCGAGAAATAGCGCGAAAACAAGTGAAAATATTTATTAATTGATATTATTAACGCGTTTAAAACTAATAGTGTAAGTTTAAGCAAGATACCACTTGTAAGTGTATTTGTAAAGAAAATTGTTTATTTGCTCCTCCACTTGATAAAATATTTATTCTTAAACTTCTAAATATGAAATTCATTTATTAAATAATTTATTTAGTGACCCTCGGAAAGAAAACCAGACCGATATACCTAACAATAGTAGGTATTGCAAGATATATTAGTTTTATTACTTAACTTAAAAAACATCAATTTAACTGCAAAATTTTAATCAAGATCAGTTACTCAAAAAAGTAACATACAAAAATATGTTACTGTATTATTTAATTAAAGGTTGCTGGTTACTAGTTGATGTAACCAAATATTAAAATTCCAACATAATATGAGTTAATGCGAGCAAATTCGCTTCGAATAACTCAAGGCGATCAAGCATACAATTGAAACCATACACTTGTGTACACATAGATTTGTAATGTAATAAATAATAATTTTACATAACCATTATAATATTATGAGACTGTGTGTAGTAATGAACCACCTTGTGTTTTGTCAGGACAATAATTTGCAATCTTTAATTGGAACGACAACCAAAAAATGTATGTACCATGATATTTAAAATTATTGTTAGCAGATTAATTCTTAAACTGAGAACAAGCTGTTAATTTTGTAACTGCAAAAACATGAAAGAATTAAACAAACATACCCACATAATAAGCTTCCGAAAAAACTTACAAACTACCTTCAAATAAATAGAATAAAATAGGAAATCTCAAAGATAAAACCCAAGTCACATGCAGGGAAAATATTAAATTGATGAGGTAAGATTTATTTTGCACAAAAGTGGAAGACCTTCAAATGAATGATTCAGTGCAAATAGAATAGTGACCGATGAATGTATTTGCATATTGAAGGTAGGAGTAAAAAAATCAAGACAAAATCTTTCCAGCACTTTCATGCAAGAACTGAAAAAATACATTAGATAAGCCACTAAAAGGCTATCATGAATGTCTGCGTAAGTCTCTCAAAAGCCAATTGCCTAATAAATCAACAGCATTTTTACTAGAGGTGGGCAGAACAACATGACTCACGTTTCACACTCCAATTAAGCTACCCACAGTATCAATAATTACAAGCCGAGGAAGCAACCCAAATCGTTGTAATCAATGCACGAAACTCAAATGCAAGTGAAATTAGCGAGCGCAACACAATCAAATAGTTTTCCAATAGGACTGCATCGCACAGAACGAAGAATTTTAACGCGACACAGTGAGGGTATTCGAATAAACACGCTACATCCTACAAAACGATACCTTTTCACTATTTACACATCGTCGGAGCGGCATTTTCGCCAAATTATCAAGAAAACAGAGGAACAATGATTGTTATTCCAATAATTTGACAACAAAACTTTGTACTTACTGGTTTCTAGATTCGTCGTCGTATCGTCTCCGTTCTGCATCTTGATGTTTTCTAGCAATCGGATGGTATTTTGCAAATGTTTAGATGTTCTATACGATATTCATCAAAATTATTTGGAAAATAAAAACCTTCGCCGGACGGAACCGTCACACACAAAAATAGAACACGCGAATAAAAAACAAATGCATCCAACTTTACGGCGCGAAAATGCAAAAACTGACAACATAACAAAATAAAATCAGTTTGTTCTCTTTTACAAATACAACCGTTACCGTTACGTTACCTACGGCAACGAAACGCATTACTGGTATTTAAAATGAGGGAAACACAGGTTTTTTTAATGAATTTGAATACTGGTCATCAAACTCATCAATCAGATTTATAAAGATGAAGTAATATGATAATTACGATTAGGATCAACCTTACTTATTATTTACACCTCGTCTCAAAATACCCTAGCAAAATATTGGTATATCCGAACGCTTACTTAAACATTATAAAAACGCGTGTGTCTTTTTAGTAGAGGTGGAAAAAACGGCTTAAAAATTTTAAACGTTTAAACGTTGTACTTATTTTAATAAGCGTGCTTAAAAAAACGCTTTTTTGCTTAAACGCTTTTTGTTTGTCACGTTTAACGTTCGTTGAAGTGAAAAGCTTGCTGCGTTGTGTTACCATTTAAAAACGAACTCGGTGGAGAGGTTTTTAAACCAAACGAAATTGTCATACTATAGTATCAAAATATTGAATGAAATCGAACTTACTTTTTATATTTACCAATTCATTTCTAATTCAATGAACTTTCCTTCGTACTTTTACATGCATAAGATAAGACTGTCTGGAATCAATTACTTATTTTTATGCTTACTTTACATAAATTTATATTGCAGTCATCATGATGATCCAGGCGTACTTTAAAGTTCATCGAAAACGAAATCTTTCGATTCACAACGAAAAAAGCGCTCAACGTAACTTACGCAAACAAACAAAACGAGCGACACACGCTTACTCCGCAAAAACAAAAAGCGCACTGCTTAAAATGCTTTTTAAGTTTCGTTACGTTGAAAATTTTTAAAAGAATCCAACTAAATAAAGTTGTTTAAGTTGCTACACATTTTAGTTGCACACTATGCCTATGCATAGAAAGTGCTGCCTCAACAATGCACGTAGCACGCCGAACTAAAATTGAACATTACTTTTAGTCAGTAGTCGTAATAGAACTCGATAGATGGGACTTACATCTTGCTTTAAACAAAAAGTAAAAAGCATGTATCGACTTAAATTGAAAACATGCTTTTCGACTTATTAAAATAAGCATGCTTAATTATGCGCTTTTCGTTTAAACGTCCACCTCTACTTTTTAGCGATGCATGGTGGCGCGCGGCGCCAAATTAGAATAAGAATTTCCACCAGGTACCTATCTGGTTTAATTACCATTGTGATTTACTTACAGTTTACCAGAGATCATAATCAATAGGTATATTGCTTGAGTTGTATTACTAACATTGATGCACTTAAAAAAACCGCTATAACATGATTAAATTAACCTGTTACTTGTGGAAAAATGCAGCTTTTATACAATTAAAAAAAACAAGTTCTAGTTTAACCTACAGATTAGTAAGAGCATGTTTAACGTGTGGTTTAACCTATCAGTTTGTCCGCGATTATCTCGCGTTTGGGTGAACCGATTTTGATACGGTTTTCATAAAAGTATTTCTTAAATTTACGAGAAAGTTGTAGTTACTATTTTAGTTCAACATTGTACATTGTAATTTATAACTTAAATAATAATTAAATACTATGAAAAAAAATGGTTGGTTATTATTTTAGTAAAGGCTAGCAAGGATTAGGTAAGGCCAGTATTTAAAGTCGTTAAGTTATTGCATAAATTACTGGTTATATTGTTACTAAAATATTAAAATAAATCTAAAATAATTATGTTTGTTTTTACAATATAAATATTTATCTTATAGTTTGCGACATGTGGAGGGGGGTGAGCATGAGTTCAAAGGCAGCGTCTTTTAGATTCGCCCCGCGGAGATTTGCTTCATGGAGATCGCTGCCAGAAAGATCGCAACACTGAAAAGGAAGAAATTAATTGTAATACTGAAGAAAATTCACATAATAATAAGCAGCATTTCTACTTCACAATATTCATGTGATTTTGAAACAAAGAAAGAAAGAAAGAAAGAAAGAAAGAAAACATGTTTATTCAGTATCACAAAAAGAGGTTACTTATATTTAAATACACATAAATAAGATACAAATATTTTTTATTTACATAATAATAAACTATTATTATTTATTTATTGGATTATTTAGGAAGGAGTCCCGGGACTGTTACTACAGTACCTAAGTTGCGGTATGTTTTTTTATTAAAGAAAATATTTATTAAAAAGCTGAAGAGTATGTTTGAACGTGGTAATTTTGAATTTTATAATTTTGAATTCTACATTTTCTTTAGACAAATTTGTAAATTCACTAATGTTGTGTGCAATCTTTCTAATCTCAGCAACTATGTACTGTTTTAGTTTTAGGGGATGGCTACAGCTAACATATCACGCTACGATGGGAGGGAGATGATTACTTTATAATAAATATAAGGTGATTTATAACTCTTTAGTTCATTATATACTTTACGGGACGATTGTGCTATGATTTAAATTCGTAATAAAAGTTTTGAAAATACCTCTAAGTCAGCGCCAGCTAGGACAGCAGTTCTGAGATCACAGTTCTGAAGGTTGGCATTCTTCAATGTTGCCACCCTCAAGTTTACTCCAGCCATGTTGCTGCCTTCCAAATTAGCACCTGGAATATGATTAAAAGCAAATTTATTCATTGTGCGCATCATACAAAATAAAGCTAGGTCCCTAACGCAAGTAACGAATATAGTACGACGCTTGGCCGATATTTTGTTTTCAGTATTACCACTTTGCTGGTTATATGCATCTATAATATAAAAAATGAATCGCAAAATGTGTTGGTAAGCGCATAACTAAACAACGCCTGGACCAATTTGGCCAATTTTTAAAAAAATGTTTGTTGAAGTTCAAGAATGGTTTTTACGGCGAGAAAAATTCGAATTATTTTCGGAAACACTTTAAAAACAGCGCTTTTCTTTATCCCATAAAACGTAGAGTCAAGGAAGATAATAATTATCCATAAAACGGGGCCGGGGGGCGAAACGAAGTTCGCTGGGACCGCTACTAAGTAATCAAGTTTTTTTTCATACAATTCACCAATTTTCTTGGTTTCGAAGTAAGACATTTTTTTTCTTGTGTTACGAATACCAGACAACGATTAATCTATAACTTGGTACAAATGTTTGTACTTATAACATAACACAAACATTTGCCCATTGCAGGATTCGAACCCGCGACAAGCGAGGAGCGCTTACCACTACACCGGATTACGTTAATAATGGAGATAGTAGATATTGATGTAGATTGAGGATTGGCTAGCTAGCAATGTATTCACCTAAAAAGTATATTGGCAGCATGCAGAGTGTCATCGATAGTTGCGTGCATGCATGGCTTACTCCCTAGAGTGCAATAATGATTAATGGAAGCAGGCAGCGTGTCTCTGACATTACTCATAGCCATAGAGGATTCTTTGTAAATAAATTATGATTTCTGACCTTTTAAATTGACCCCTTCCATCACAGCTCTGGAGCCAGCAGGGTCTTCCATATTAGACCCTCGTAAGTTGGCACCTGAAACAGTTTTTAAACATACATTATCAATTACATCTTATTTCTCATTTGTTTGTCCCTGAAGATGTGGTGGTTATTGTAGTAATAAATCTTAATTCATTTAACATGTCTCTTATTTAATCCTTCATGCCTCTCTCACACAGTTCTCTACAGCTATTTACACTTCAATAAATGACTGCCTGTGTCAACAACCTGGGTTTAGAATTGTAAGTTTTTATGTTGTCATTTAGCCATCTAGTTACTCCTAGTATAACCATTATTTTATTTCACAAACAATTCACCCGTAGGTAATTAGTAAAATAAGGTTTTAAACTCTACCTATATTTTTTTGATTGCTTGTGTCTCAAAATCCAGAATGTTATAATTTAAGAATAGCTTTAGTTAGGCTTCTAAATAGAAAAAGTTGTAGATTTTGACTACACAGGAGTTGCAATGATGAGAAAAGTACCCTAGTTTATTAAACCTAGTTCTGTTGGCTTTCTTTATATTACTTATTTACATACTAACCTTCCATATTAGCGCATAAAGCTTTGACTCCTAGTAACTGAGCTCCTTCTAAGTTGGCATGCGACAGATCTGCACGCTCCAAACAGCAGTGAGATAGGTTAGCACCACTCAAATTACAACGGGAAAGGCAGGCATACTGGAAAGCAAAAAACATACTTATTTAAAAGATTTTTCAATTTTAATTTACGATTGATAAAGCACAAAGCACATAGATTTTTATAAGTTTTATCAACCAAATTAATAATATCCTACAGTTGATGATTAACTTATAGATGACTTAAAGCCTCATGGATGCATAGGCCGCCAGTGGCCACGTAAACAAAAGAATGACAAAATAATATTAATATAAAATTACCTTAAAGTTAATATTCCTCAAATCCAGCTTATTCAGGTCAGCTCCAGCCAAATTGACACCTTGAAACCTAAGCTCAGAGTGTATATGGGTCATTATTATGGAACGGACTACATCCATCCGAGTTAGTGCTTGGTTGTTGCCGCTACAACTCTTGGCTTCCCATATCAGCTGATTCAGGATTGGTATCATGGAATCTATACCTGTGAAATACTTTGACATTGAATAATTTACGTGTGCACTGGCTAATGTTCATAATTAGATAATTGAAATGTTCTAGATCAGTCTGTTTAGAAATCTTACCATAGAATACTGCTTCTTCCAAAACGCCTCTAGGATTGACATGCTTATCTAATATCACATCGCCGTGCCGTAAATAGTTTAGTATAGGCTCGAAATACACTGGACTTCTGTCAATTAGATACGCACCCCGCGAATCAGTTGTGCTTGGGTTCATTAAATAGACATTATTGTCTTCTGCAAACATTCTGGCCAGCATAGACTGGGGTGCTTTAGCCAGGATAGTCGAACGAGTCGTCGTGAAGTGCTTTCCACCAACATTTAGCAAAATCCAATCAGTAACACTATTTTTTTCGTGAACTTGACACGACTCCGAAATGTGTAAAATGCCCAAAGATTCCTTAACAATATCACAGCTAGCTCCATCTCCGACCTTCTCGTTATTCAAGAACACTTTCTCATTATCTCTAATTACTCTTATATCGTTAATTTCACACCCATTTGGGGTGAACAAGTTGATACTTTCCAATGGCAATTTAAACTGTGTGGCGATCACTGTTTTGAACTCCTCAATCGACTTTTCCACAACCATAAGTTTACCATCGTTTTCGTCAATATTTCTATAGACATAAGCGCGAATCATAACGTTTTGTTTTATAATAAAAAAGGAAAATAAAAATATTTTGAAACAATTCAAGAGAACCACTTTTTTTTTCAATACAATGACAGACGCTGACATTGACAGTTCATGTTTAGTGTTGGTTGTAGTTCCTAGTTGATTATGTAGTTATCTAATAGTAGTCGATTAAAATAATTTCTTTTGATACTTTTTTTGAAAATAATAACAAAGAAGCAATATTTATTATAGTCAGACAGGTATAGGCAATTAGGCAGAAGGTGCACTTAAATAAAGCAAAGTAACTACATCGGTCTTTTACCATAAAACAGTAGCCATTCCCCAAATCATGTACTATAAATGTAAAATTTAAAATTTACGCCTTTTCATATCTTGGTTCATATAAAGTTTCTTCTTAAATTAAATAAATAAAATTAAATCATTAATTTAAATAATTAATTGAAACAGACTTGGGTATCGATATTTGTTAGTCGATTAATTATTAGTGCATACATTTGCACATCACTAGTAACAATGACATTTTATTTTTTAAATAAATTGATACCGCTGCTTAGCAAGGACCACTAGCGATATACTTACCTCTGCTTCATCCATCACTCGCTTGATTCGACTGCGAGTTACGAAACGACGAAGTCTATTTTTTTAAAATTATTTTGTAGTTTTTAGGTCTAGAAATAGTCATCATGATGGTAGTCGTCGTATCTTTGCTACCATTAGTAGGTGATGATAGTGGGTTTAATCACGTCCCAGCAGGCAACTGCACTTACCATTTAAGAAAAGCGACCGAAGGCTAAAGAATAGTAAGCATGCAGGTGCAGTTTGAGTAAGAAAGTTTTTAGGGTATAAAATAGAGAAGGAAGTTAATATTGAAGGGAAACTATGGACCACCAATATTATTATAAATTGGAAAACTGGTGCGGTACTTTCATTATCTACATAGTAACATTATTAAAAGTCTTTGCCATAGATAGATACCTACACAACTGTAACGAAAAAGATAAAGAAAGGGAAGAACTAATGTTTTGTTATGTTAGGAATAAATAATAATGGATACTTACCTACTCTCTATCTTTCATCTCTATATTTATCTCTATAACTTACCACAATTAACTTCCTACATAGACGAAGAAAATTTAACAAAGAATGAATGAAAATGCACCACCCTAGTACGCGTCTGTCTACACAACAGAACGTTTCAAGTGCGAATTCTGGCACTAGTCTGAAGTTTCATTCGGGCTATTGAATTATAGTGAATTGCTCTTGAGTCACGCTCCATTGTGAAGCCTGTACGATTTACTAAGATGAGTGTGAGCTGGGGTTTATAATAGCGAGAACTTTGTCAACTGTTTTATAGAGGGTGCGTGCATTAACTCACATACTACGTCTTTACTCTTATTATTATTATTGAGTTGTTGGGCCCTATTGTAGCCTGCTCGACCAGTTATGATCTATTGTGGCAGCCCTTATGCTTTAAAGTTCACTGCTTAGTCCCGCTGAGTCTATAAATTGCCAGATTCTTTGGAGCGTGATATCTGTTATCTCATCCGGGTGCACGATGTGCCGCCCAAGATGGATACTTCTTTTGCTCATAAGCGGACCGCAAGAGCAGAGGATATGCATGGCCGTTTCTTCTTCTGTATTAGAGAATCTGCACAGAGCGTCTTCGGTCATGTTCATTTTGGACAGATGTTTGTTCAGTTTGCAGTGACCGGTTAGTATTCTGGTCACTGCACAAGCTTTGTGTCTTTCGAACTTTAATAGTTACTTTTACTTAAGTCTTTATTTTTTACTTATCTTTTCAAAATTTAAGCACCCACGATTATTTAACTTATCTAAAAATTAATTTTAAGTTCTCATATAATTTAATTTGGAGAGAAATGTCGTCCTTATTTAATGGAAGACACTATAGAATAGAAAGTAAGCACATGAAAAAAGATGGAGGTAAGATATCTATGCTTTTTATTTCTAGTGAACTGTTATATATACCTAATGTGCTATTCTATTACACTACATATAGTGATTGAACTTTACGTCCTTTTGCAATTTACAACCCATCGAATGCTATAGATAGATAAATTATAGTGCACCCCTTTTTATGAATGATACTGATAGGTTAACCACTGACATTATAGCACAATGTACGAGCACTCAAATATTTTGTAACTGGCTATCAAGCTTTATGGCCCACTTATGGTTTTGCAGCCCATCAAAAATCTCCACAAAACACGAGATATTTTTATATCAGAACCGAGCAGTTTTCATTTGGATCAGGTTAATATTTTCCACGAACTTTTGGTTAATCAGGCCTAAATATAAATAAAAGTATATGCCAAGCGTTTCCAGATACCACTCAGTTCACGAGTTGACACTTTGGCAATGAAAAAGGGTTATTATAGCTAACGTGAGATCTTATTCACGTTTCACAGAATCCCGATGATACAACGGGAAGCAACCTAACAGTTTTATTTATAAAATCACTGTCCAGTCTGTCCGTAACGTCTAGTATATTTAGCGTGGCCGTAGCGAAAACATTTTGTTGTCAATGTTCGCGCATGGCATTTCGACGCCGGCGCTTAATCCGTAAACAGTGATCGCGTGAAAAGAAACTCGTTTTTTTTAGAAAAAAGATGGATGATCAGGCCCCAAACTACCGGCCGCCGCCGCCGCCTCCTACCTTGAAAGAGCCATCGCAAAAAAGGTTGGACCGCCCAAAGATAACACTTCAGATTCCTGGACCTATGTCTCCGCGAGGTCCCTTGACAGCGACGTCTCCGAATTACTATCCTTCAAGATACAGAGGCCGGCCTCCAACGACCCCAGGGTCGCACATCTCTGACCCTCATGGAAACCCTTACTTCAACCCTTTCGTGCACATGTACCATAATAAAGCATCAGAATTCATGTTCAAGCAGTTCGAAGGGTTTAAAGACTTTACAATGAACACGGCGAAGAGTGGGTTAAGTGCTGGTGAAAAGTCCGCCTTCTGGTTTGTGAATAAACTTAAGATTTTGTCAAAGAGGTGGTTTACGCATTTGTTTTTGACTTTGTGTTTAGTGTTGTACAGTGTTTTGGGTGCGGCGATGTTCTACGCTATAGAAGGTAAGCTTAACTTAAGATTTGATGCAACAGCACAAGCACAGCACAGCTTCAGAGTTAATAGTCAGGTTCTGAAAAAATATTTTATGCTTAGCCTGAAGGTTGACTGGCAGACCAATGGTTTATGAGTAATGGCTTGTTTGGATGGGCAGGTCACTACGTTTTTCCGGAACGTATAAGCTTCCTGAAAAAAATAAACACCTAATAGAAGTTATTCGTAGGGCAGTGTGATATGTAGACTATGTAGTAAGTTTGACCCTAATTCTTAAAACCTACCTACTCATTATGTTAGGCCTTGTCCTTGTGCCTAATTGTATCACAATTATATGTAAAATTATGTGTCTCATCGTCATTGCATTGCGAAGTTTCAGCGATGAATCGGTTTAGAATTAAAGAAATTAGTACACGCTTACGCTGTCGTATTTGCATTTTGTAGTGATAAATCTATGTAATTACCTTTTACTCACACTAATTCGTTATCGACAAAACACATGAAGGCTAACGTCATTCCTATGTGACAGAATTTCCATTTACCAAAACACACACATAATGTAATCATCCTCCACAGTAGTTTCAAACTCTTACAAGTTTAAACCAGAATCATCATCATTATCAGCCAAAGGTGATTACAGCAATCAGTAAGCTCAAGTGGCAATGGGTAGGGTACATAGCGCGAAGAACTGATGGCCGTTGATCGGAAAAGTTTTAAACAGTGTTTTAAACCCTTCGACCAAAATCGCAGCGTAGGACGTCCACCGACAATATGGACAGACGACCTTGTAAAGATCGCAGGATCACACTGGATGCAGACCGTTCACAACCGGTCACTGTGGAAAACAGTAGGGGAGGCCATTTTGCAACCAGCATTACCCATTCGAAAACATTTATCTATAGCTAATTACTCTATTGAAATATAAATGTAGTAATTGTGTCAAAAAATTGTGCGTAAAATTGTTATTGACGAATTGATTGATGCAAATCAAGTGTCAAATACTCTGTATAAAAAAGAACATGGCTGACGGTTATAGTTAAGTTGAAGGTGGGTGAGGTAGCCTAACTCCACTTTTCCGTAGAAATATTGACTCTATTTTCAGCATTTCAGTTTATAAGTACGACCAACTCATTGACTGGGTTCACTGAAAAATCTTCAAAAGTTTCTTCATGAAAGAGTAAATATTTATGAATAGTGCTGAAAACATTGAACACACTTCACTCTGGTTGTTGATACATTGAGTGACTCTAAATTCAGTTCAAAGATTACGAGGCAACATCTCAAGCCTGCAAATCAGAAGAATAAGCCCAATTTTAGTGGATTATCATCTTAAATCGCTTTAACAGTAAAATATTTTTTATTTAGAGCCCAACTTTTGAATCATTTACGAAAATAAACGAATAAGTAAGTATACTTATTGAGCTAGCGATTTCGGGTTTGAAGATTCATTGCAGTTTCCACGTACGGCTGTAAGTAGTAGACGACTCGTTTGGTGCAGTGGTTAGCGCTCCTGACTACTGAACCAGCGGCCGCGGGTTCAAATCCCGCAAGGAACAAATGTTCGTGTGATGAGCACGAATATTTGTACATAAGTCTTGGATGTTATATGTTTTAAAGTATTTATGGGCGACGCCCCAGTCATAATCGTTGTCTGGTACTTCGTTATTGAAAAAAAAAGAAAGTCTATGTAACTTCTGGAAAATAAATATGTACCTACATAAGTAACAAAAGTTCTAGAATACAATATTTACTGAAAATTCTTAAATAAACCTTTTAGCTAAAAAGAAGCTTTGTCAAAGTATTCTACTTCTTTAGTCAAGTCTAACCGCATAACCAAGTCTAGTGGTATTTTAGGTAGGTACTTATAGTGAGTCAGCAGAGTTTAATTGTAACTTGCCCCATTTCGCTTTATTCTAAAAAGTTTTAATGCCGTCATGAAAAAGCCTCTGTGGCAAAAGTTTGACGATTCAATGTAGCCTCTGTGAACTTTGAGGCGTTTTATTAAAATTATAAGGGGGTACGAAAAAGTGTTTCGAATCATTCTTAAATAATAATAAATTAATAAGTCTAATTAACAAAATACCCCTTTCTATAAAATCCATAATTTCTTTAACCAAAGGTTGTCTGAAAGAGATCGCTTATAGCGATAAGACCGCCTAAATTGTACATTTCCTTTAAACAAATTTGTAAATTCACTAATGTTGTGTGCATTAAATAGTTATCTATCTATCTATATCAAAAAGCATTTAAGCTACAGTATTAGGCATCAGATTATTACTAGATTAGCCACAGATAGATCTCTTTTTTTTTGTTAGATTGTTCATCCGCGTAGCTAGTGTCGGGTTATAATTTTTAAAAATTTATATCCATTATTAAACCTTTATTAATATTATAGTTCCAATATGGACACGTTTTATTTGACACATTTTTTGTAAATAAAATTGATTAATTTTAATAAAACATGCTATTTCTAGAAACAAAATATCATGTCGCTTTCGACAATGTCGTGATAAGACATTTACAGTATTTCAAGTTTCTATGCTTCCGTTGTTCACCGTCGGGAATACTTTTCGGTAAACTTGTGCTTGGTCATGTTGGTTATTAATAACGGTGTCAGGCACGGTTATTGTGTTGCCTCATTTTAGAACAGAACGTCAAAAATTGCCTGCACAGTTTTAGCGACGCGTAATAACTCAAGACTTTTGTTACGGTCTGCCCTAAGAAGTTTTAGCTTCCTACGCTACGCTTTATAAATTAGTTTTTATTTTTAGTTTTATATTCGTCGATTTAAAAAAAATACAGGGTGTTTAAAATAGTCACCATTAAATGTAAACATTGTTTAATAATAAAAGAACATCACACAATCACATCTGCAGCCAAGTTAGTAAAGTATGTAGTTTTTTTGGTACTACTTAAGAGTATTGCTTTAGTCATATTCATATATGATAGCCCCTAATATAATTTTAGCAGTTACGAAACTAAGTTGTAGTACTAAGATAACCAAGATTCTATTTCCATATTTTACTATGGTTGGTAACTTTTATTAATTTACTTGAGTAACCGTTTTCAAATCCATTCGTTTAAAAACAAAAACAAACTAAACCAACCTTTGCAAAAACATTTTGAATTGCAATATTATCTTTTGTTAGTTCTAGATATTACGAAGAGAGAACTTCAAAATTTTGGCACAACCAAACCATTTCAGATATGAAAATAGGCGCAGTTTCAAACGCAACCACACACTTATTAAGTCTGTCTTGTCAACCGAACAAAAGTTATGAGCCTATTTTAAGCAACTGTCAGTCACTCCGCACAGACCACAATAGCTTTTACGAAGTAGGCCCTGCATAGCACTACTGAAATTATTTATTTCAAAATTAGCTTTACGTAAAATACATTTAGTTTTCCCATCATTTGATCTATTACTTGTCGTTCAAAAGAAGAATCAAGGTTTTGATTGCGGGCTGCATGCAATCAATCATTAAATTTAGGGTAGTTTCTTACTGCTGTAATACCAGAAGCATATGAACATGATAGAACGTATAAACCCTAAAAACATAGTAGTATTAGATTTATGACTTCATCATCATCATCAATGTACAATGGGCAGGGCAAATAGCGGTAAGAACTGATGGTTGTTCGGGCAAAAAAAGGTTTTAGATTTGTGACCCTTTGACCAAAGGGTCAGCGTAGGATGTCCACGGACAAGATGAATAGACAACTTTGTAAAGATTGCGGTATCACACTGGATGCAGACCGCTCACAACCGGTTGCTGTAAAAAACCGTGGGGGAAGCTTATGTTCAGCAGTGGACGTCCTTTAACCGATAACAGCTTTTGGAAACCCTGTATCTAAGGGTCAGGAGTGCTTTTTCGATTTAGCGTACTGTGATGTAAAATAATAACTGTAAGCGGAAACCACTATACTGCTTTTATTTTTACTGTATAGCAACTATGATTTAACGTTCACAATTTAACATTTCTTCATGAGTCAGTATCCCTGAATTATGTTTTCTAATCTTCTTTGACTAATAGCCACTATCCGTGACGTCATTTGGTTATTTTGGACCGTGACTTGTTTACTTACGCGAGAATGTCGCCAAAATTAACTGTTGAAGGTTTAAGAAAAATAAAGTTTCAAAATGAATGTTATGAATTTCTATATGGTTTTGGGTCTAGGTGTTGTGGTACCACTGTTGTTTCTGATTTCCATAATACAAGTGCATTAGCTAGCTACTTACTTTGGGAGCGAAGCAATTTAGTGGTATCCAAATATATAATTATTTAATATTTGTGATTAATTTTAACTTTTATATAATAGAGGGAAGAATAGAAGGAACAAGGAAGAGAGGAAGACGAAGAATAAGCTACGAGTATATGAATCAAATAAAGAAAAAGTTGAATTTTGTGTCGTATCAAGAGGTCAAGAGAATTATGGCGGAAGAGCGTAAAGAATGGAAAAAACTCCACCTACAGGAGTCTTAAATTTAATGATGATGATTAATTATATCAGAAAATTAGGACATGATATTACAAAGATATTCATACCCGGTTCTGGTAGATGGTTGGATCAAAGAGGAATATTTTTATTACCAAAAGTATGTAAATAAAAGGTAGCAAACGCCCTTACACATTGAAATTGGGATTTAAGGCCCTCAAAGTAAATACATAATGCATTTTTTCATCAAACGTAGTTCAATCTCGAATAAAAAACTGGTGACATTTTCATATAATTGCAAATAAGCCATCTTTCACATGTAAATCTTGACGTCTGAATTCTTATAAAGTAAAATAAAGAATCCACCTTACTTTTTTATTTCATACATACTAGCTTTTTTAGAATTCATTTGATTATTTGTATAGCAATACCTTACATACAAAAATAGGACATAATTCGATAATGGAATAATTTGGGATATGTCTAATTATCCGTCGTCATTTTCTTCAAATTGAGTCCTAAAATATCAATCGACACCTTGAAATGATGTGTAACGGTTTTGATATTAGTCCTAGTTGGATAGTCCAGTTAGTTTGTCGGCGAGATGTATGGGCGGGCGCGGCTTTACAAAGCTCCGGTCGGAGTTCGAGGTCATAAACTCGCAGTAATCATAGGGCCATCGTCTTGAACTAAGTAATATGCAAAAAAACTGGTCTACCGGATTAAACGCCAGCTCAATGTTAAATTTTACTGGAGTATGAGGTGGTATAGATCATAAATATTTTAAAAAAAACATTTGATTTTTGAAGAAATTAATTTCGGGCCGATTAGCAATGCAAAGTTGAGATAAAGTCGGTATATCGTGATAAGCTGGCAAGTTTTCAGCTTTAGCTAATAGTGCTCTGTAATAGAAACGTAATAAATTATAAAGTTATATCCACGCTCTTAGCTAAATGAGCTAAAACGCTCGTTCTGACTAATTAAGAGTTTCATTCATTTAGAAATAAGTGCAATTAGACTAGAAATACTATTCATTCATGATATGCGCGTACATGCATTTCGGTGATTTAATTTTGTGTACATAGAACTAATGGATTCGGAAAACTTTGTTTCCACTTCTATTCTCACGAAACCTCGACGAGGAACTAACAAAGTAAAAATCATGAAAATCGGTTTACCCGTTCTCGAGTTATGTATGAGTGGTGTAACTAACACGACTTTCTTTTATGTGTACTATTTATTAAGTAAATGGATAATTTTATGAACAATAAATCATTTATTAGCTTTCATGTCACTGTATTTAGCTCGAATTAAAATCAAATAAAATGCCAGTTACTTATTAGAATTGAGTATTACTGAAGATCCAGGCAATTCTGTGAGAGCGCGCGTGATTTGGCCCATAAAAAGGAATTGTCACAATATCTATTTCACCAAAAATAATATCGCCGTAACATTAACATAATCTATTTCTGCTTTCCAATAACGCTCTAGAGGCAGTGAACGGATATTCCATGGAAGTATTTCTTTAACTTAAGAATAACAAGAAAAATTGCTTCTACCTAGCAAATACGTAAAGCACACATGTCATTTCAACTGAGTATTTACAAATTTTACAGGATGGCATCATAATAAGTATGACGAAACACATCCATCAATTACAAAAGTGTAATAACATTATTCGCCAGTTCTGTTAGCTTGGACTTTGGGTGGACACGCTACCGAGTATTACGCCATTAGTCTACCTACGCATTCGCATGCGGCAGCGATGCGATAAAACATTTGCCAAACGCAACGCGTCTCTATACCGCAATATCTATCTATTAACTTTTGCGAAACGCTTGCGTCTAAGTGATGACCATTTCGAACTTGATTGCGGAACAATACCGACAAGCAAGTAACTATCACATCTAGCTATATGTAAGTAGAGCGAGATATAGCATATGCGAAAGTTGCCATACAATTTACAGATTTCTGCATTGCTGCAAGAGTTTCCCATGCCGCATTCTATGTGGAGTAACAGCGTTAAAGGGTTTTACTTGATTTTTATGTGATTATGACATAGTTCTATAAATACATTAGTCCGCTGTATTAAGGCCATTTGACGGGACCGTTTCAATGGAGTAAACCCTCTGTCATTCCGAACGCCATTAAAAGAATTCGTTTTTCTCATTTACTTCTTTTTAGACCAGGAAGCAGCGATCTTAATTTCTTACCCACTGAGAAAACCGTACTGCAGTCTTTTTACTCTTTTTGATTTACAAGGAGAGATTATAATACAACCACAGATCAATACTTTTTTCTGATCTGTTCAAAAAACCACCGAAGAAAAACAATATTTACGCCGTAGTTCGCATCTGTGTTTGTCGCTTTTTCCAAATGAAAACACAAGGTTCGTGTATTTTCAAAAGTATTACTCATACGCTACACACAAGTCACTGTTTTCAGTATAAGAAATGTATTGAAAGAATATTTATTTCCTTAAACTAGTTATTTAAGGAAGAAATGCCTTTAATTATTGTGCTAATGCAAATAAGGTTTTTAATTAGAGATCGTTCAGTGCAGAATGTCTCATTGGAAGTTTAACACGTTCCGGGACAGTGCCCGCCTACAGGCGTGAAAACAATAAAACATCTATTGTGTCTGGAGTAGTGTCCCGGAACGTGTTAAAATAGTTTTAGTTTGTTGTGTAAAACGCGTGTTGAGTTTTCTTCTACATCTTTGGAAGTGTATCTAATCAAGAGGGTTTTTTTTAGATTTTTAGGGTGGCACATTATTCATTCATCTCCTGGTCTAAATCATCAAACGCTTTATGATGGTTTGATAACACCGCGCTGCCCATTTGAAAAGATACGACTTGGTCTTTATTTCTTAACAAATAAAACCGATAATTGCCTGTGCTCGGTATATTTATTTGGGGATCGTTTGCGGCGACAGTAAACGCCGCTTTATTTTTGTGGAGGACCTTTTGAAATATTGGAAAGGAACATTATCGAGTTTGTTACTTTAGCAGCTGATGTTTTCAGATCGTGGGTGGTCTTTTATTAATTTTCACAATAGGTCCTCTTTATAAGAATATAATTTCATCTAAGTTTGTTCATTACAATCTCAATGACTCAATTTTTTTATTTGCTTCACATACATACTTCGGCCGTTCTGACTGCATGTCTGCTTATTACTAAATACCGATTTGTTTGAATGAATATTGCTTTCAGACAGTTAGCTATAATAATAAATAATAATATCGTCGCCAATAGGTAAGCCTTTTTCTAAAAAAAAACAGCTTACATACATCATAGTTTGGATGCCAATAGCAAAAAGGCAAATCACGCTTAGTAATAACAGGACTCACATTTAACTTTCTTACGTTTCTACGAATGTACGAGTATAGTAATATTTCTGTACAGATTTATTTTTGATCGGGAACTATAGAATCGGGGTAATGGTGCATGCACGGTGGAAAAGCGTTAATTTTATTACTCACATGTGTGTTAGGTGATGTCATAACAGTTGCGAAATAAAACCAATTTACATAAAACCACTTTTATTAGGGCCTTTGGGAATCAATAATCATGCCGCAGGCAGTTGAATGTTGAGAAAATTGACATGAACACTGAAGCTTTTTATGATGCGTATGTAAGACTGACACTAAAATTAAGTAAACCTACATTTATTAGTGTACCTAAGATCTTACTACATTACCAGAAAAAATATGAAAAGAATAAGAAGGAGTATTTTTGACGCATCAATGAATCAGAGGTTGAACATATTTATTTTCCCTGACGAAGCGAATATTTTTTTATATTCATCATGCTTCTATTACTACTTTGACATCAACCTCACAGCTGTCTTGTTTTAATTTTGAATTTACATTATATTTGAGTCAGATGTTACGTGGCTTATATATATTTCAGTGATACACCCAACACCTCATGATATGATTTGATATGAATAGTTGATAACTCGTAAGCTTAAGTCCGAAGAATCTCACGAATTTAGAAATAGAATAGAACTTATAAATAGCGGGCGTCATTACCTAGACATTTTTCACATACCATTTATTTTTAAGCGCCCCGTAAGAAGAGTTTAGTAACGACTTTTTTTACGACTTTTCATTAATTGTTCTGCTGAGATATCAAATACTTACTTACATCAGAAAGACATAAAGATCCACCAACAACCAGTATAGCTCTATATTAAGAAGAAGTATAAAGAATATAATTAAATATGACAGCGAGATATTACTTACTTAATTGTATTCACAACAAAATTTACATCCTTATTACGTATTTATTTATTAATTAAAGTCAGTAAGAAAGAGTGAAAGCCGGCTAGACTCGGCAAACGTAGTGTGGGACGCCCTCCGGCCAGATGGGATGACGATCTGCGGAAGATTGCAGGTAGATGCTGGATGCGCCAAGCCGAAGACAGGGCGCTAAGGCGCTCACTGGGGGAGGCCTATGTCCAGCAGTGGACTAATATAGGCTGATGATGACGATGATGAGTAAGAAAGAGTTAAGAAACATCAAACAAAATATCGAAAGAAAACACAACAAATGGCCGTCTTAGCAAAAATGTGCATTAGCAGTTTGCGGAGATCATTATCTTAGTGTGTACCTATCTACAATAACAATTCAATGACAAAACAAAATAACGCCCCATAACTACCTCGCTAAAATCGTAAACTTTTCACTTCTAGATAGTTAGACTAATTTACAAAATGTCCGCCAGCCGTTAAACACGCATAAATACGTTATTAGCTAATAATATCCAATTGGCGAGACCGGCCGACTAATATTATGACGTTGTAACAACTTGCCCGGTGATAAATATTGTGAACAAGCAAAACTAGGTAATAATTGATTAAAGTAGAAATAGAACCGGCTAAGTGCGAATCGGACTCGCGCACGAAGTGTTCAGTACACTTGATTACGTAGAAAAATTATATTGTGTATTTAGCAGGTTATTATTTACTCACATGATAGAATTTTAAAACAATGTTTTATATTCTATACAGAATAACTTATACAAGTTCTGATGGTATTTGCTTTATTATTATTATTTAAAAAATACAAATAAATTATAACTTTTTTCCGTTAAATACAACACATGCAAAAATTACAGACATAATCAGCAAAAAGCGTCGTCACATTAACTATTACTTAAGAATAAAATGACATAAAAATACAATACACGAAATAGCCGCTTCATGGTTTTATACTTTACTTTAATACTTTTTTCCGTATTATTAATCTAGCACTGCCGATAACCGCAACTATTTCATTTCCAACACTTATGGGTTGGCTTTTTGTATCAGGTACATCTTATAAGTGCAATAAAGAATATATATGAAAATTTTTGAATTAAGTGCGACCTTTTCTAGAAACTTTATGTTCTGAATAAAAACCTCATAAAAGACAAAAGCTATAGTATATGTCAAATGACAGCAACATTTTCAATTTCCGTCAAATCATCACAACAAGAATAACGCAAATCTGAAAAAATCTTAAAAAAAAACAGGAAATGCGTTATAACAGCACACTTTCGTTGAAATGATATAATAGTAAAAATCTCGAAGAAGAATTAAGTTTTTCATAAAAATAGCAAAATGGCCAGGAAGAAGGTTCAACGTAAGTTCTCCATCATCATTATCATTCGTTGCAGGACATCCACTGTCGATATTAGGCCTGCTCAAAATAATGCATAAGTTCTAACATAAAGATAACTACGACGTTGCAGTACATCAAATAAAGTCGTGAAAGGCCCGCCATACACAGATATACAGCTGGTAGCTGGTACAGTTAGTCAGTGATCAACATACACGGACCGGTCTTGCAGTCATAGTCAACAGCTTGAAGCTGCCATTAATAAGGTACGCATCGTGCTGCTAACCGCTCGGAGCAGTCACAACAGCTCGAGCGGTTTCGTGTATGTGAGTGCGTAGAATCTGTAGTTGCAGTCGCAGCTTGAAGCAGTCCGTCCTGACTGCTTGAAGCTTTTCGTGCATGGCGGGCCTTAGTTACACCGTGCACTACTTATGACACGAGAAAGGGAGGGTCGATTTTCATGGATTTGTGTAGGCTACCGGGGGTGAAATGAATTTCGCTGGGTCCGCTAGTAATAGAAAAAGTAGCAGATATTGTAGGTATATGCACAAAAACATATTCTCATTTTAGATGGCAACGTATATATGGGTAAAAATCCCCCAAAAATAGTCAATCCGCCAATGCAAATGGTCAGTTCTTGCTTTACCAAGCAAGAACTGACAGTTACCACTAACACCTACTTATATTATTCATAGAATACCTGACTCTCGGCTCCCAAATTGAGATTGAATCGCCGATTTCATTTTTACGAAGAATAATGAGAGGCATCTGTTTCCATCGATCAACGGATTGTCTTTTGGAAGTGTCGATGTATTTTAACAATGTTTTATGATGTATACTTACCGTGACGTTGACCTTGTTAATTCAAATTATTCAAGTCTTGAAAATACATTCTTAGGTCTTCGACTACAAAAATATCTTTAACTAGTGAAACTTGGAATATATTTAAAAGAAAGAGAAATAAATCGGGGCATATTTACATTACGCTCGAATATTAGTACATATTATGTCGTGCGTGATCTTAGAATACTTAGTAATAAATGTTGGGATTTGTAATCGGTTACTGATTTACATTAAGTGATTAAAGAACAAAATGACGGATTTATGTTGGGCACTTTTAATGAAATAAATAAATATATATGCGCCAGACAACACACCAATTGTCTCTATTTCGAAGTAAGGAATTTTTTTTCCTTGTGCTACGAAGTACCAGACAAAGATAATGACGGGGGCGTCTCCCATGAATACTTAAATACATATAACATCCAAGATGTTCGTGCTAATCACACATATATTTACCCCTTGCGGGATTCGAACCCGCGACCGCTGCTGGTACAAGTAGTCAGGAGCGCTAACCACTGCACCAAACGAGTCGTCCATAGTCGTAGTAACAGCTTGGCGTGGTTAGTCACAAGATTAATAAACGTTATCTTTTTACAGAGTACAAAGAGTACGACATCTGCACCGGCCGAAAAGGGGAGAAAATATTCAGATTCAAAGACTGTTTAGTGGTGGTAGTTGTTTATGCTTGTTGGATTATAAGCAGGTTAATACCCTTGGGTTGCTATCTTGTTCTAGGATTGCTGTTCATAGCAATTCAACTTCCAATCTGTATCATATTTTGTACTGGCTAGAAATAAATTGGTGCAAAGATCGAAGAATGTTCAGTGAGTGCAGTTTCGACATGTGTGCTGTTTTGATGCTATAAGTCTTAAATATTTTACATTATGTACCCTTCGAAGCTAAAACTGTAACATTAAACATTCCTAAATAAGTCTGACCAGTTTTCTTTCACCCTTTCAAAATGGGCTCAAGTTGAAAAACAAAAACAGTGTGGTAGAACCACACAATCCATAAGAGCAAATATCACTTCTGTGCTCTCATTGACTTCAATAACTAAGATGGTTCTTTATGTTATTAGGTATACCAAATGACTTCTTTCTGTTATACCGACAGACATTTTATACATCACAAATGAATGTGTAATCTAGACAGAGACTAGGACCCAGAAAAATAGCAAACGGGTGAATTTCCCAACAGCAAATTTTACGCGGCATGAGTGAAATCGGTAGTGCAGAGTGATACAATGAGGCTTATTTATTTTTTTATTTATAGAAGGCGTTATCCCGTATACGACACCATAAATATTTTTTGATTAGGACAACGTTAAATTCGGAATAAAAAATGATAAAGCACCATATTTTTCATTTCGGTTGCGCGGTCAAATCCATTTTTCTGTTTAATTTCCCTTATATAGTAAAAACTTTTGGTTATTTAGTATGATTGCTTATTTTATTTAAATCGTGAATAGTTATAGTATCACATAATAATTTCATAATTTAATGTATTTAATTAAATGACTTATGGTGGTCAAATAAGACTTTTCTTATCGGTGAATTTTAGTTTGTCGAGAATATTTTTGCGTGGGACAACTCTAGCTCCTTGCCCCCGCGCTACAACGCTACATACCAGTGCCGCCTCAATGCTTAAAGTTAATAGACGTGCGTCACTTGCTCCGTGTTCCCGCCAAAAAAGTAAGTAGTTGGTTTCGGTGACATGGGACATTTTATTTTTCATTTCCGCGGGTTGGAATATATTGTCATCCAATTCTCCATAAAATGTATGAAATATTTATTGGTATCCTTCCCAAACTACGTTTATTAGAGTGGTATTAATAACGTTGTAACTTTAAAACTTTTATTGTTATGTTAAATTTTGTCATTGATTTTAATATCGGTGTTTTCATTTCGGTTGATTCGGTGGCCTAAATTGACCACCGAAATGAAACAAATTTCACTGAAATGATAAAAAATATCATTTCGGTGAATTTTATTAATTTCGGTGCGTAAATTGTTCATATCGGTGATTGTTTTTCTCATTTCGATGGCATAATTATATCATTCCGGTGAAATCTATACCATACAGCTGAATAGTTTGTTTGTTTGTTTTTTATTTGAACGCGGTAATCTCAGGAACTACTGGTACAATTTGAAAAAATAATTTTGTTTTGCCTTCCTTTTTAGAGTTCCGTACCTCGAAAGGTAAAAAACGGAACCCTTATAGGATCACTTTGTTGTCCGTCCGTTTGTCTGTCCCTACCCTTTTTCTCAGGAACACATGGAGGTATCAAGCTTAAATTTAATCAAAAGCTCTGCGGCTCTGTGAAAAAATCAAACTTCTAAGCCAACGAAATCAAAAGATACAGCCGTTATTGCCGTAAATATCAGAAAATTTCCGCAAATTTTCAACGTTCGAAAAGGAACCAAAACCTACCTACAGGGTACTTCCCGTGAACTTAGAATCTTGAAATTTGGTACAAAGCAACGTCATTTATAGAACAGATACAGGAATAATTATCATATAAAATAAATTAATAATTTTAAACTTACTGCCCCTTTCTTTATGAACGCGTTAAGGTGTTAAATGAAAATTACAATGATATTCATAATGAAAACAACTATAATTAAGATACAAATTATTCTTTCGGCGAAAAGCGTCGTCATTTTATCACAAAATGTCACAGAAAAAAAGACGCTTTAAATTTCCTTAAAACTACTTTTGATTCCCACTCTGCGCTCTGACCGATCCAAAGGTTCCCATTATGCTAGCAGCATTGCCTCGTTGAATAAATAGCAATGGAAACCGGTTGAACCAGCCAGAGCGGGGATCATCATTACCCTTATTCCTCAGTCGTTGTCCCAACTCTTTGAAAAGCTGGCGTGCCTCATCAACCCAGGGCCCAGCCGTCTCCACAGCGATTGGAACAAAATCATACTCAGACTGTAGCTCAGCATCAGCATCAGCTCAGTAGTTGCGTCCAATAAGAGGCTACGCCCTCTTCGCCATGGAACCAACGTAAGGCCATCGGGTCTCTTACCATCCGTGCGGGACAAGCCTGGTGGCTCTAGGACGCAAGGAATTTACGGAAACCATGGCCCGACGCACAAATTCATTAATAGAATGGTGCCTCGGGAACCGCCCTGCACATCTTTGCCAACTCAGTCCATGGTGGCCGTTTTCATCTACCATCACACCACAAATACAGCGATGGTTCACAAACTTTGCTGCCCAGTCTTAAAGCTACTGCAATTCTTAAGGAATTGTTGTCGAGAAGCGTACCCAACTGTGGAGACGGCAAAGCATGCAGCCATGCACCAGATTCAGGTTTTGCAACAGCTTTAAGGCGTGCCAACATCACGCTGGAACCTACGAGAACGAGGTAAAGGCAAAACGCACAGAAAATGTCGCAAGGGATCGCTAGTAATGTTGTAAAGTTAAAAAGTTTTTTTTTAAATATGATATGGGTTTGTCTCTAGACTATACCAGACGAGGCACAGACAGGGACGACGATGAAGCGAGCTCACCCAGAAGAAGCCTGTTTACTCTTTTTTTGAAAATAACAGGGTTGTAGACCGATGGAAACACATATGCGGGTAGATAGTTCTACTCTGTTTCTGTGCGCATTATGAAAGTTGACGAGAAGCGCTTTGTTCGAAAACTTTTTAAATGCGCTTATCTAAGAAACTACTGCTCCGATTTGAAAATTAAAATGTTTTAGATAGCTCATTTATCGGAAAAGGTTATTGGCTATACTTGGTGTCCCTTAAATAGAGGTCCAGCCTAAAATGGGCGATAGACTAGACAATGACAGTCATTCGAAAATAATAAAAAAATTAAGATATGTCCTTTTCAAGTTGTGTACATTAGGAAAACTACTAAATTGTCATCTAGTGATGGGTTTTCGACTACTGTTAATACAAATCCTTTTTTTACTTGTTTATTTTGCGATGCGAGTCTGAATAGCCGAAGGCCTATTTTATTTGTAAATCAGGTTACATTTAAATAAATAATGAAATTAGTAAATTAAAAGACTAAAAATTTGTAGTCACAGTAGTCTAGCTCATCACCCGTTTTATGCGCGGCGCACTGTGCTTAAATTTCGCGAGTTGCTGTTTTCCGTTATAATAATATGTGAGTTCTGAAAGAAAGGTTAGCTTCTACATACGAGACCTGTAAAACATCACGTTACGACCTACGGGAATGGAGTGAAATCAAAACGCACGGATGCCGTCACGAGGAACCGCGTGTTTTAGTGTATAGAAGTAATTTTGTTAAAGGTTTTCGGTGGGTGGATAAGTGTTGTCATTTCGGTGGGCGAGTTATTTCATTTCGATGAAACGTTTTTTCATTCCGGTGGCATCAAAATTTTGAAGTACTGTATCTTTTTAGTTTATCAAGATATTTTGATGGCGTTACGTATTGATATAAACAACATCAAGAAGTATCATAAACCATAGTTTATATTCGAAAAATGTTAAAAATAAAAAAGTTCACCGAAGTGATAAAAAAATCGACTTTGTTGAAATTCACTCAAAAGTTTATACTACACCGTAGCAAACTATAGGTAGACCGCGAAATTGAGACCTCACCTGCGGGGCGGAGGGGTGGGGGAGTACGAGAGCGTGTAGTGATTCCGCGCCGCCCGCACCTTACGTGCGACCCACTATCGCCACCCTCCGCGCCCGTGTGCCCCGCAGGCGAAGTCTCAATAAAGCGGTTTAACTTTAGAACCATGGTACGGGTCAGAAAAAATTAAGATCCGTTTAGTGGACAAAGTGTGTCGTGTCACTTTTCATCCCTGATACGCTGTAGTGGGCTTCGACCTTAAGAGTAACGTTTTTGTCATCTGTTTAAACGATTTATTTATATTTTTTATTTAGAGCGAGATATTTGACCTCGATCGCATCTGGTGTCATTTGTGGATGTGGTCTAGGGTGGTACATATCTGCTTAGTAGCAACCTATTCACTCTTGCCTTAAAGATTTTCCTAAAGGTAATCCTTTTAGAGCTCATCCCATTTGAGATTGTGAAGGAAAATACTCAGCGAAAATCTGCGAACATTTTAAAAACCGTCTAAGAATAAAGGCTGATTCTGGAAACGATCGTATTCAAATACCAATATTTCACTTCTACTCGATTTAGCAGAAACGTGCGACTGCCGTGTCTTGGGAAATCCATCATGAAAAGTTAGCGTAAAGGTGTCTGCATGCATACTCACTGAATAGCTGTTATATTTTGAAACTAGCGGTTTTCCGCAGCTTCACCCGTGTAAATATCGGATAGCAAAAAATATTATTATAAATTATTGCTTAAATGTGGTATTTCAGTTCATATGTCTACACTAATATTATAAAGAGGAAAACTTTGTTTGTTTGTTTGTTTGATTGTAATGAATAGGCTCATAAACTATCTACACTAATATTATAAAAAGGAAAACTTTGTTTGTTTGTTTGTTTGATTGTAATGAATAGGCTCATAAACTACTAGACCGATTTTAAAAATTCTTTCACCATTCGAAAGCTACATTATCCACGAGTAATATAGGCTATATTTAATTTTGAACAAAAATAGGGTTCCTCGGATATTAGGGTTTTTCGGACACAAGGTGTAAAAAATCAACCAAAAAAGTTACTTATTTTGCGTATCCTGCCTAACGGCTGAACCGATTTAGCTGAAAATTGGCAGGGAGGTAGCTTAGAGCCAGGAGAAGGACATAGGATCCTTTTTATCCCGTTCAACGGGGCCGGGGCTGGGGTGGGACGGGCCGGGGCGAAACAAAGTTCGCTGGGACCGCTAGTTATTGATAAGTTTCATTAAAATCTATTCAGTAGTTTTACTGAGAAGGAGTCAAACAGTCGCAAACTTTCGCGTTAGTAATTTTATAGTCGTAGGATTTTGTAGGTTCAATAGAGAGCATATAGAGACGGTTATCTTATAACGGAAAATAAAATCCCTGCAATTTCAATGTAAGGGTTTTAAAACAAAATGCTCTGAGTCTGTTTACATGCTCGTTTGATGTAAATGGGCCTTTATAACAATACGGTGACAAGGCAAGCGCGTTTTTCAGAAAATTGTTCATCACCATTATCGGCCAAAGGACGTCCAATTCTGAACATACATAGGCCTCCCCTGCGGTTTTTCACAGTGACCGGTAACGAGCGGTCTGCATCTAGTGTGATCCCGCGGTTTTTCAAGGTCATCTGTCCATTTTTTCGGTGGACGTGCGACCTTTATCGATATCGTAGGTTCGGTGTGCAATACACCTAAACATTTGTTCAGCAAGTAAATGATTGATGCGTCTGACACTGAACCTTGAGCCTTGCGGTTATTTGTCTGTATTGATTAAATTGAGAAAAGTTTGTGCAATTATATCAAATTAACTACTTTATTCGAAAGCAAATAATGCATAAGCGCGATATCTTGAAATGGAGAAACCTTTAAATGTAGAGTACCTACCTGACTGCCTAACACAAGATGGCAAATCTTGCGTTTCTTTCTGATATGAATATGAGGTCAGCGATATTATTGTCAGCTGATATAAATCAATATAAGTATCCAATCTGTTTTTTGTTTTCTGAGAAAGAAATATAAAGTAGGTATTCATTTGAATAGTTAGATACGGGGTTGCTAGCATGTACCTTATTATTTATGAGCTTCCGATATTTCGGCACTGTTGCAATCACGGAGTAACTGAAGAGAACTTCCGGGTGGGTTGTTATTGGCAGACATATCGGTCTACCCACTTTGAAATAACTATACTATACAATTGAAATAACTAAATACAAAAATTTCAATCATGAGGACAGTTTTTAATTGTCAAGTGTCTGGAGTCCAGTGGTTCGAATGTGTAAAAACCGTGTAAATAAAAATAGTGCCGTTTCACGAACAGATACTGTCAGTGTTGTGTGTCGAGAACAAATGCGCGAAAATAGTGAGTTTGTGGACAATGGTACCGGCGGTGAGCGGAATAAACGACTTCGAAGGAGGGTAGACCGATATGTCTGCCAATAACAACCCACCCGCAAGTTCTCTTCAGTTACTCCGTGATCATGGCGCTTGCAACAGTGCCGAAATATCGGAAGCTCATAAATAATAAGGTACATGGTAGCAATCCCGTATCTAACTATGCCAATGTTAGTGACCATGAAAGTTTAAAACAATATAGGTTTTCATTTGTAACTGATTCCGGGTTCATTTATTACGGGTAGTTTTAAAACACCCTGTATAATATGTAGAAGTTACCTATTCACAATAATGATATCTTATTCACATCATGCCGTCACATTCAGCTATCTTACCGCTTCCTACGCACAAAAGCTATCATGACTGTCTTATGAATACAAATCTAATTCTAGACCCAAACAAAATGCTGATATTCACTTGTCTGAATCTAGATAGACAGGCCTTCGATATTGTATGCAGATGAGAGATCAAACCTAATGATGGGAACTGAAAGATTATTTACAAACATCCTGTGATGTTGAGTCACTAGATTGTCTTTGCCCAGGTCAAGTTTAAATATACAGTGTGTGGCCTGTAATAGGAGCAAAAATTTTAGTCAATTATTCAACAGAGTAATATTATGTAGTTACCTCGACCTTGTCTTAATGCTCTAAAATTATAATAAATTTAAACCATTTAGAATTGATTACTGGTTACATAAAGGTAACCCTTAATCCAGATATTTGTAATCTTTCTAGATAATGCACCGTATTGATCGTTACTTCCAACTTTTCTATCGATAGTGTATCTAAAACGATAATACATTTTTCCAAAAATAGGTAAGCCAACACAAAATTAGTTTGTAATAACAAACTCTAATTAAAATATCATATCCCAAAATATAGCCTGAAGCATTTTCTGTGAGCATGATTCGTGGCCCGCATAAATTAATCTAGCTTCATAAAATTAAATTTATGCCGCGAAACGCAAACAGGAATGTGTGTGAAATAATAAATACGCATTCGGATAATGTAAATACTGTTTTGGTTTTTGTAAAAACGCCGCCCGATTACTCCGTTTATTCAGTCAATGTAAATGTTTAGATTCTCCACACACGGAATACTTTCGATGTTTCTTCATAATATTAACGGCTTGTTTTACAATGTCCTGATAAGTTCTGGTTAGCGTTATTTGTCCAGTACTTCATACGAACTGACGTTTCATATTTGACATTCGATGGTAATACAGGCCAATTAAAACAATGTGTACACTTTTTTTTTATTGATTTGATGACAAGGATGTCATTAGCTCTTACGGTATACCTATCTGTTTGTAAACTACTGCTACTTGGAGTTAAGCTTTAATAAAATTTGTGTCAAAGTTCCATTGAAGTTGTGATAATATGCTACACGTATACCATATTTTCTTAGCTAGATTTGTCTTAAATTACCTTCTTTATATAACGGTTTAATTTCAAAGGTCTCGAAAAATGTAATCATGTTATTGTATTTTTTTGTAATATCGCTGCAGCAGTGTTTCAACTCGCACAATCACTATAAGTCTTGAAAATAAAATCAGTCAAATACATCAAAGAACTTTTGCGTTTAATCGCACAAACCTTTTTCTTTGCAGCGACAAAGTCGCAGAGTGTACTCGATGCCCCAGGCAGATATTCTAATGTTACTGGCACATCAACCTATTGCATAACGTCTAAATCTTTCAAACGAAATTGTACTCTGTTACTAAATACGTAAAGGTGAAAATGCTTTAGAAAATTTTATAATTTTTGTGCATGTTCACGTGCTTTTAACAGTACTGTGTGTGAACATCTCTTTTGAAATGCCTCATGAATATTAATGTGCGCGAAATATTTTAAAATGAAATACACATTGCTTTAAAGACGTCTGTTAAGGGATAATCTCCTGTGCTGTGTTCTTTTTAAAACACACATATAATATTATCTTAGTTGAAAACTAAGTAATTGATTATATTTGCTTACTTATGAAATGTCACTCTGATGGATGAACCAACTGAAAATTGAGAGATTCGAAATGTTTGAATTATTTTCCAAAAATATTGCAAAACAATGCAATTTTTTGGGGGTTCCCTAAAATATTATAGTCAAAAACGCCATTGATTAAGATGTCTCAATTATTTGTGAGCTTAAAAAAAAATTACAGGTCTTGAAAAAGTTATTATTTGAGGAATTGGCATGATTTTTAGTGAGCAAAGACGAAATTTTCAAAAAAATATTAAAAGTGAGGGTATCTTGAAAATGGTGTGACTTTTACTTGAAAAAAAATTTGGCATATAAAAGGCCATAACGTGACCTATTTGCAGTTACAGGATTATCCTTCGTTTTTGGGACAACCTGTATATTGCTCATTTCTTAAAAGTATTTATGTCAATTGTTGGTGTTAAAGTTGGAAACACTGACCCGTTTAGAAGTGAAGATTGCTTTTGTTTACGTTGAAGAGGCGTAAAATTTTACGAATATTGCCCAGTTTATACGTGCGAGTGTAAATTGCCCTGAAAACTGTTTGAGCTAAAGTTGTGATTGCCAGCGGGGCCGTATTGCGATCTTGCTACTATCAATATTATAATATACTACAATGATCATTATTTGCTATCGATATAAAGCGAGATTGCAATACGAATTGCTAATTTTACAAAAAAGGAGAGCTGCTTTGTGCCAAGAAGGCTATGATGCTGGCTGCGTTGACAATACTTAACATATTTCCCATGTATACAGGGTGTTTCATGTAACGTGTCAAGCCGATGTGTGGTAATAGGTGAGTACCATACCTATCCATTTCACCCCCATGTATGTTAGACAAATATTTATAGTTTAGGAGTTATAATTTTTTTTCGATATTTTTCATGATGCACCTAGACGATATCTTTAAAAAATTATAACTTATTTTTGGGTCCACTTTTCTCAGATATTTTGATCTCAATAGAATGCCCATTTTTCGCAATATTATGAGTAAAATAATCGCCATCCTAACTTAGAAACAAGATACAAAATTATTGATCGATACTAAAAATATTGCATTAAGCAGAACCGAATAGAATTTTCAACATAAATTTAAAAATATAAAAAAGGTTTTTCATAGTTTCTGACTAATTTTAAAAACTGCCTGACTTCATAAACTTTCATTACAATACAAAAAACGATCTACTTAATGGGTAATTTTTAGCTTAAATCGGCCGTTGAATGTGGCATATCGGAAATATCTTGATTTTCATAATTTTAATTTATATTGTTACCTTTGCATATTTTTATCAAATCTGATATTTAGTGTCCCTCTATGTTTAAATAGAGCTCATTTGAAAACAAGTACATACATTATGTACCTACTACTATCTTTAACCACGACCATATGAGTTAATGAGGGATCCAAAATTTTACTTACATTGCAATCAAATTTCGTTTTTTATTAACAACAAATAAACAAGAAACAATTGAAACTAAGACATGC
Organism: Pyrausta aurata; assembly: GCA_963584085.1. Taxonomy (NCBI): domain Eukaryota; kingdom Metazoa; phylum Arthropoda; class Insecta; order Lepidoptera; family Crambidae; genus Pyrausta; species Pyrausta aurata. The sequence goes on along the minus strand of OY757275.1, from coordinate 5,260,934 downwards.
ATCATAAAAATCATCTACAATCCATTTATTCACAAACAACATCATTTCCTTGAGGCTTGGGAAAGCTAAACTAATCCTTTAAGGTAGGGACTAGCGAGCACTAATAATTATTGGCAGTAGCAGCATTTTAGTTTGGCGCAATCACATAATCACTAACTGCTCCAGCTTTGAGGGCTGAGCTCGACCCAAAATTAAAATTATGTTTGGGCAAAAAGCTAAAGCTGGCTAGTTCTTAGCTCAAAGGATTAGTATAGCTATCCCACGCCACAAGGAAATGATTTAGTTTGTGATTAAATGGGTTGTAGATTATTTTTATGATGCATGTCTTAGTTTCAATTGTTTCTTGTTTATTTGTTGTTAATAAAGTACGAAATTTTGAGTGCAATGTAAGTAAAATTTTGGATCCCTCATTAACTCATATGGTCGTGGTTAAAGATAGTAGTAGGTACATAATGTATGTACTTGTTATCAAATGAGCTCTATTTAAATATAGAGGGACACTAAATATCAGATTTGACAAAAATATGCAAAGGTAACAATAAAAATAAAAATAATGAAAATCAAGACATTTCCGATATGCCACATTCAACGGCCGATTTAAGCTAAAAATTACCCATTAAGTAGATCGTTTTTTGTATTGTAATGAAAGTTTATGAAGTCAGGCAGTTTTTAAAATTAGTCAGAAACTATGAAAAACCTTTTTTATATTTTTAAATTTATGTTGAAAATTCTATTCGGTTCTGCTTAATGCAATATTTTTAGTATCGATCAATAATTTTGTATCTTGTGTCTAAGTTAGGATGGCGATTATTTTACTCATAATATTGCAAATAATGGGCATTCTATTGAGATCAAAATATCTGAGAAAAGTGAACCCAAAAAAAAGTTATAATTTTTTAAAGATATCGTCTAGGTGCATCATGAAAAATATCGAAAAAAAATTATAACTCCTAAACTATAAATATTTGTCTAACATACATGGGGGTGAAATGGATAGGTATGGTACTCACCTATTACTACGCATCGGCTTGACACGTTACATGAAACACCCTGTATATCTGTAACTGCCTCGGTGGCGTAGCGGTTAGAGGGTCGCATTTTAAAGCGACGGCTGCGCCAGAGGTCCCGGGTTCGACCCCCGGGTTGGGCCAAAAATATGAACCTGGATTATTCGGTTTAGAAATTCTCAGGGTAGCCCGGAGTTTGGAAGTTGGCGGTGTTTCATCCCCCTGCCTCGGTGTGCACGTTGCGCCGTTAGTCCTGTACCTGATCTCTCTCCGGGTCGTATCAGATTGCTGTCCCATCAGTCTATGAGAGTGAAAGTAATAGAGAGTGTACCTGTGTTTGTGCACACACTTGTGCACTATAATATGTCCCGCGCAGTCGCTTAGTCGTTGTGACTGGCCACCATAGTCGAACTCGGTTAAGGGGACTTTTATTACTATAATCTTGGCCTAATTAAGGAGATAGTAAGCTGACTAGATTGACACTTATCATCAATATATAATAATATTATTATTATCACAGTAATCCACTAATCTACTATTGGATGATGATGGCTAATGGATGGTCAATAGCAATTGCAATGTGATCATGTTAGGTTATGTAGCACTTTATGCCGTCGGTTTTGCAGAGTAGGCACCCTAGAACACATTTTATAGATGCACTAGCTGCCGCCCACGACTTTCAACGAGGAATTTCTTTCATGGACTATATTTATCACTCATCCCACGGTAGTGTATTTTAGATTACGTAGGTTGATTTAACAAGACTTACATTTACAGAGTACTTTTGTACTAAACTTGACTCTTTTGATATTCTCTATCTAGGACCTAGAGAGTTTTATTAAAACAATTAAAAAGTAGAAAACAACTTAAGTATGCATTTTCTATCTATAGTTTAAAACATAATTAACTTGATTTCAGATGTAATACACTTGTTCCATTAAGTTCATCTGTGTTCATTATTATAAGCCTCTGCAGTATTCGAACCTTGTAAAATTAAAGCAAGTTGCTTATGCGCTGGAACCTTGTAAAAATAATAACATCAAAAAATCTCTTTTAAAACTAAAAAGAAACATCACAAATATCTTATTAGTTGAACATTTAATTAGGTAATTTATTATAACAGTACTTCACAAAACAACTGTACACATCTAAAGAAAAAAACAACGAGTTTTTTTTTATTGGCCGCTAGGCGCAAACAAAGGTTCTACGTTAACGTATGTTTGGCAAAAGAAGCAAACTTGTAAAAGAACAAGCCTTTCAAGAATTATACTTTACTGAACTTTAAGTCGCAAATATTTAAGAAGTTTATTAAAAACTTTCTCCGAACCAAACTCCCAATCTATCGAAAAAGTAAACTAATAAAAACTTCGCGAACACACACCTACTTTTATTACACATTCTTGTTTACTGTAAACACATTGAGATCGGATGTTCATAAAATAAAAACGCTTTTGATCGAAGCTAGTTTACTGAAACTGATTTAAAAAATAATTTAAAGTTATTTGATGCATCTCTAGTAAAAAGTTTCAAACTATTGCGACGCAAACTAATTACCTATTTTAATTAAACGTGGCCAAAGAAGTATTCACGGTCACGTGACAACACACAACACATCTTTATTTTAATGGTATACCAATACTCTACTCATTTCAATTCATGCTATTAAATAAATGAAAAGTATTTTTTTGTTGACATTGTCTTGATTCTATTCTGTTTCAAAAAATAATTATATTATACATTATCTAAAAGCTAAGAACGAGAATAAATATAAAATCAATTTATTATTCCTCCTATCGAGTGCTATTACGAAGATACTTGCCCCAAATATTAAAGGAAGCTTGGCAGTAATCGGCTAACTCAAATTGGTCATTATTTATTAACAAGCAAGCACTTGGCTCAGCGATCAGAGTAATTTTCCACTGAAGATTACTCTGTCTTCACCTGCAGTTGGAATAGAAACACCAGTCCATTTAGTTCTTGTTCGAAAAGATTATAATGTTTGAAAAAAAAATATCATTCCAAATTCAATCATTAACAAGCGGCTAGAAGCTTTCAGTTTGCCCTATGAACCACACGTTCGTTAATTAGACTCAGTTATGTGATAATAGCAGTATAGTATAGGTATAAAGTTAAGTAATGATAACCCAAGTAACACATTAGTGCTAACTGCAGCATATATTACAGTTTCAAATGCTACTATAGCTATACAATGGTTTTAGTAGCAACTTACAGAGGTTTAGAAGAGTTAACAAGCGATACTTAGTGCTTTAAGATATACAAGAAGCATAACTAACAACTACTATAGCTAGGTGTTGTATATTAGCGGTAACTATAGACACTATATAGGTAACTTCTATAGCTATAAGCTGCCTCTAATAGTTAAAGCTGTAAAAAGGAGTTATCCGACTCTTACAAACTACTTAAGTTCTTGTATGGTTCTAGTTAGATCTGTGAGTTCTATATCATTGATAATTAAAACTTTAATACAACAAAATGCTTTCAGCGCTGGTTAACATCGTTATGTAACCTAAATTTGTACAAGAGTTTCTAGAAAAGTTACTAAGCAGTCTATTGCATTTGTTAAAGTATTTATAGCGCATAATTATTGCTATTAGTCATTAATAAGTGCTATATAAGCGTTGAAGGAAGTCTAAAGCAATAACCTTAATTCGCCATTTTTAGGACAGTCAATCAATAATACTACATTATGATAGTAATTGCATAATTCCACTAGATTTTTGCAATTGATAGCTATGATGTATTTTACAAAAACTAAATTGAGTAAAAAATCAAGTTATGATTATATAAAAAAAAGCAAATTTAGTAATAAAAATTCTTACTGCCTATTATCAATTTAGTGGTTTTATGCAAAATATTTAATATACTGAGGGCGCATTGAAATTGAGATGTAAAACATCATAATATTTACGGGAAATTGATAAGCGCAGTTGAATTTTGCTTTAAAATAAGTCAATAATTATTTAAAAGTTTATACTTCCAAATTGTAGCAAACAACTAAATAGTTTTTTAATCACAAATGACATTAATAATATTTCACTGACAAATTAGATGTGCATGAATTGTCAGAAAGTTTAAGAAAATAAAAATGTACAAACTCGTACAATTGTCTCAGAAATAACGTTCTAAGTGGTAAGTACCACTACTATATCTCAGTAATAACAATTAAAGTGGTAAACAGCACTGTTGTATCTCAGTAAAAACGCTATAAGTGGTAAGTACAACTATTGTGTGTCAGTAATAATGATTTGAGCGCTAAATATCACTCTTGTATCCCAGTAATAACGCTTTAAGCGGTAAGGACCACTATCGTATCTCTGTTATAACGCTTAAAGCAGTAAGTAACGTCATTGTAGAACTTTTGTAACTAAGCTTAACTCTGATATACCGCTATTATATAAGCACTAAAGAACTTTAAGCTCTAAGGACGTGGGCCTCTTTCGTGGTTATATCTGTGTTATAGCATGCTATAACTCTAATTTTTACCACTGATATGTCACTTTAAACGTTACTTAGAACCACTGTACATGCCATATAATGCTTATCTTAGCGCTAATGTGTTACTTGGGAATGGTATAATGTATGAATGGTATAATGATAAAGTCAGGAAATGCTAGCCTATTGTTTAAAGCAATCGTATTCATTTGACAGTCCAAAACGTACGGTATGAACTGTCAAACGGTAAAGAACAACAGGTTTGACAGATCATATCGTACGTTTTGAACTGTCAAATGAATACGATTGCTTTACACAATTGCACATAAGGCGCGCAAAACTTATTAACAGCATACCTGTCTTGGTGAAATTTACAAAACATATTCCAAAGTAGTACAAAATTCAAAAGTTAGCCAAAGGACGTCCACTGCTGAACATAGACCTCTCCCACGGTTTTCAACAGCGACAGCAAGCGGTCAGCATTCAGTTTACGGCTCCATGCTCCGTTATTTTGAAATTAAATGAAATGAAATATTTATTTTGTTGTTATTGTTTAGTTGTTTTAGCTTTTGATTTCTTAAACTTCGGTGTACTTGAGGGTTTAATACAAAAAAACGCAAGTCTAACTAAATTCTCACCCTCTTATTCATAATAACTCAAACAGTATAATAAACCTATTTTAGTACACTGTTTTGTCACTTTCTGTTAAACGATGAGACAAAACAGTGCCAAGAAAGAATGAGACAAAACAGTGTTATAGTTAAAACAGGTTTATTAAACTGTCTGCGTTTTAATGAATAAGATGGTCAATCTATAACAATTTTGCAAAAAAGAAAATGTATTTAATTAATGTCAAATAGGTACAACGTAGTACCTTATTTAAATAAATAAATTACTTTTCTTTCTTTCTTTCTTTCTTGCTTATTTATTTGAGCTGTGGATACATCTTGATCACTTGACGGACGAAGGATACATTTTCATGCTGAAGTGAGAAAAAATGTTTTCCTTGTTTTTGAGCAGATTATTAAAATATCCGTAGAAACGTGCGAGTACTTATGTACTTCGTGATTTGTGAAAATATACTTTCATATCTTACTTGGTCATGGTTTGTTTCCTTCAAAGCACAATCGCAAATATTCAAAACATTTAACCATTGTTGAGTTAACTTTCGACGACGCAACTGGACCTTAATCACTCATTCAGATGTACTCTTGTAATTTGTAAGTTCATATTTTAGTATAATGCCAAAACTGAGATTAGGAGATTACACAAATTGAAGTATAGTATATTATGCTACTTTTGTTTTTAATTGACCACATTTATGTTACTGTAGTTTTCGGTTGTTATGTCTAGTCTGACAAGTGTTAAAGATAAAGAGAATTAAATCATACGTTAAAAATATAGAACCTACTCATTTTTAAGTCTATTAAGAAAGCGCTTTATTACAATTCCTAGCGCCGCTCCCGGCTTTGCATGGGTGCAATACAGGGTGTCTAACTTTCAACTGGTAAAACAGGTTGCAAAATCGGTTCAGTAGTGCCTTAATAAACCTACAAACTCACATACTTTATAACTTTATAATTCTAGTTTAGATCGTTCTTTGTGCTTTTGAAAAGTACAGTCGCCAGAACATCAGGTTACCCACTTTTGTTGCAAAGTAGCTCTTATTACAACTGCATTAGATACCGCAGTGTTTACCTTGACGTTCTGTTGTCCGTACATCAAATTGTGCCCACGTCTTTGAATAAATGTCAACAGTTTTCTATTCACTGGGGAGTGTTATATATAAGCAAGATATAAATTTATCTTTCCTGAGGACGCGTAAAGAATAAATAAAGCTTCGACACATTCACAATTTCACACTCAACATATACAGGGTGGTTGGTAAAACTAAGTTAAAATTACTACTAAGTTATAATATAAATGTTTCGAGTTAAAAATACGAATTTAAGAAAATATTATATTTGCTTGTGAACGGATTATACAGGACAGGTGACTACAGGTGCAGGTAATATTGAAATAGTGCTGTAGAGCTTTTTCTAAGAATACTTGAGAACTTTACGAAACACAAATAAATAAATATGCAGACAACACACCAATTGAATGGTTTCGTGGTAGGGAGTTTTCTTCCTTGTATAACGAAGTAACAGACAAAGATTATGACGGGGGCGTCTCCCATAAATACTTAAATACATAGGTACATGCATGACTTAGGTACAAACGTTCGTGCTCATCACACAAACTTTTGCCCGTTGCGGGATTCGAACCTGCGACGGCCGGCGACATAGTCAGGAGCGCTAACCAATATGCCAAACGCGTCGTCAGATAGAAAAAGGGATGGCAAAATATTTCGCACTTGCGGATCGGAATGATTATAAACTAGCCCGTATTTATAGCAACAACACTTTTCATAATTCGTGAAGTCCGACAACGCTTTCTTAAAAATTAAAAAAAAAAACGTACCCCACTTATTGATGATAATCTAATAAAATTATTCTAGGTACGATATTCTATTGATATGAATAACATAATCAATGCAGGCTTAACGTTCTAATCAGAGCAGATCGGTTATCAAAAGCTATGTATTAGCGTGATAAGATAAGTACACTTAATTCGAATGTGCTTTTATTGGTGTGATTTTATAAGCGCTCATATATTTAGATCAAGGTTGCAAAAACCTTGGTGATTATGATACGAAACTATTCAATTTCGTTGAATCGATTGTGGCGTTTCACTGACACTAGACATATGATGCTACACCCTTTTCGGGATACCCTGTATAATATATCATATTTAGATCTACAGAAAACAGGAGACAAAATTTTAGAAATAACACAGTATATACAGAAGACAACACACGCGCCAGACAATCGAAGTAAGGAATTCTCTTTATTGTGTTACAAAGTACCTGACAACGATAATGATGGGGGCGTCTCCCAAAAATACTTTAATACATATAACATCCATGACTTAGCAACAAGTGTTTGTGCTCATCACTCAAATATTTGCCCCTTGCGGGATTCGAGCCTGCGAACGCTGGCTCAATAGTCAGAAGTAACCACTGCACAAACGTGTCGTCAAACAGTGTTTGTTAATTCCTTTGTTTTCAATATGGTAGATATTGTCAAGTGATAGTTCTTCCTTTTTTATACTCATAACAATGCATTTAGGCCTAGTTCTTAACCTTTTTATAAGCACAATAATATACATGCTATTGAAGACATAAAGCTTTATATCTAAGGAATCGACCTGTAACCTAAGCCGCGGTAATTATTAATAAACGAGGTAATTATTAATTAATAATTACCAGGATAATTAAGCTCATTAGTTATTAATATAGTACATGCTGTATCACGGGGCTACCGCTTGCGGTATCCGTCAATACAGGAAGCTGTTGCAAAGCTCTGGAATGTTCCTGTTATAAATTTTATGAAACTCTTGTTAATGTAAAAGGCGTAGCGTTGCTTGTTAGCGAGTTGAGAATGTTTTCAGTTAGTATAAAATGATTGTTTTAAGCATTGAACTATAGGTAGACCGCGAAAATGAGACCTCGCCTGCGGGGCACAGGGGTGCGGGGGGAGACGAAAGCGCGGTTAGTGTTAATTTACATGAATATTGACGCCACTTGTCATCAACTGAGAAAAACAGTTTCATATTCGAAATTAAAATTTCAAGGAACACGCTACAATCTCAACATCGTATTTGCGACATATTTTTTGTATAGCTTCTCCATACGTAGTAATAACAACTCACTGGTTTTATGCCTCTGTATTTTTGTTATTGTAGGCACAGAAATTATTTCTGAAATAAACATATGCGTCTATTTCAGCATCAATAAAAAACACTATCCAACGTCAATTATGGAACGTCATTTCGTATGTAGTATTTGACAGATAACGGTTTCCAAAATCTAATAACACATTGTGGAATAGGGTACTAAATGTTAAAAGGAGATATTTTAGTTTGATTATTATATGTAAGAGTATCTTCTCTTTCTGTTATCAAACATACAAGAACAAAGAATAGTAAGTAGTCAAAAAATAAGCACACTTTACCCATAATTTTAGATATTAAAAAACAATCTTAAGAACTTTAGAATAATAACGAGATGACTGAACTCATAAACTTAATTATTTAGTTCGTTACAGTAAAACATGAGGACATATTATTTCGGATTTGAAGGAGGCCGTAAATTTTTCGTCGTTTCGTTACTCTCAGTTTCAGTCTCAGTGATTCACACTTCTGTGATGTATAAAAATACTAAGTGACTCAAATTGTTTAGGTAAGGCGACATTTTCGATGATTTCACAATATTAAATAAGCTTGAGCCGGCGTAGTCTGAAGCAAACTTTTTTTATATTTCGCTTAAACAATTTGAATTTTACTGCTGCATCAAATATCTTTTTAACTTACGTTGCTATATCTATATAATAAAAAATAAATTTTGGTCTTGAAATATTTGTGGAAGTCCAGGGAAGGTGTAAAAATATAGGAAACGGGGACGGGGGCGCCGAGAGCAACGAAACCAAGTTCGCCGGGGTCGCTAGTCTTTAATAAATCTTAAAAAGGCTTAGTGTACCTATAAGGTAATGTTTTCTAAGTCCGGACGCCACTGTGCAGTAACTGAAATAGTTTCTGAGGCGGTAGGTACTGCTCGTTGTGCACAGTAATCACTTCAGTTTCAAATATCCTCAGGAAATAGATTTAGTTAATCACTATGATAAATCAACAGTTTGACATCAAATATGCCGACGAATACCGGATCGGACTTAATGGTTCTGGGAGCTTGCCAGTTGGTTTGATTTACGTGAGCGATTCATTCAGCATTATAGACGATACTGAATAAGTACCAACTAGTCTAGATCTGCTTTACGTGACTTAGTTTTGTACAACCCGGCTCCGTTTTGCAAATTTTATCCCTTTCGGGGCCGAGACAAATTCAACAAAGTAAAAATCATGAAAATCAGTCCAGCCGTGCTTGCGGCAATACCGGCAAAAAAGTACATAACTTGTGAAAATTAAAACTGTCTAGCTATCGCCGTTCTTGAGCCACAGCCTGGTGACACACAGACGGACGTACAGGAAGAGAGAGAAGTTTCAGTAAAAGAGTTTCGTTTTGGACGCGTACGGAACCCTAAAAAGTATAAAGTAATTAAGTCCACCTTTGTACACAATTTTTTTGCAATAAAGTCTTTAAAAATAAATAAATAAATAAAAATGGTGGAAGAGTTACGAGTCGAGAAGTTGGTCGTGTCCCGTTGGCCTCAGTCTGATCCCTCTTTTGCTATAGCGAAATATCGTCTGAACAGTAAGCTTTGCATACTTATAAGTATACCACATTGATGAACGGTCGAGGTATCTCGCGCTTAACCACTTTTAAACGACGATCGCATGCACACACGACACAAAAACGGGCGTCACTTTAAACAAAAGATGACGCCAGGTGCAAAAGGTTTTGCCTCAAGTGACCTCGTCAGCAGAACCTATACTAAACTAATCTTTGAAGATATCATAAATAACAGTAGTAGTAATATAGTGAGACCATCATTATTTTTATGCTAAAAAGAAACAAAAAAAAGCCTACAAAATGAAATATGATTTCTAGTTTTCCTCATTTACAAGAAAATGGGGTAAGCTTTCATCTGAAGACATGCGTGCACTCAACATTATCATGTTCGTTCATTATTATTACTATTGTACGTGTGGCAAGGAATTCCCTAGATGGTGAGTGTTGCTGGATTTCTGTGGAAATATTACGTAGACGTGAGCTGGATTAAAGTAGTGGCTTGTATAAACAGTTTTGAAAACATACACGGCCGCTTTTAGCGCAGAAACTGCAGGTCGATTAAGCATGGCGCCATGTGTTGGCTTCGGTTGTTGCACATTTCCAGTGAGTTATAGTAAGAATTTGTTTGATTTTCAGTAAATACCTATTTATTGGGAAGAAAAAGAAAATTAGTATAAAGATGTCTTCGTTGGACTTTGATTACTTCGAAGTTTGTCTAAGTAATGTTACATCATAAGCTGTAAATTAATTTAAGCTATATTAAAATAGCCATCCAACAAGAAATTACATCGAGGTTACTACCACCCTAAGAGCCAAAATCACTTGCACCCCGCGTCGTCATATTTTGAAGTGACGCCCGTTTTTGTGTGGTGTGTTTTGGCATATTTTGTTTGAAGTGGTTAGGCGGCAAAGACCTTGACCGCTACAAAAAACGAAATAACACAAATAAACTAAAGCTAAGATAGAAAACAAAATACATATTTTTTACCGTTCATGCTTATCAAATAAAACAATTTTGATATAAATTTTTAAAAGAATTCAAATAAAACGATGATATTTCAATTATAACCACGTGTAGTGTCATAAATCTGTTTGATTTCGGTTCCAGACAATTTTCAAACTCACCTTGACGACTTGACTTTGATCGTCTTAACCCTGTTATTATTAATAAACCTTAAAATAAATTGTTACATTTTCTTTCGGAATAGTGTTTCTTCTTGAAACACAGAAGTTTAACTTACCCCGTTCCGGTTTCATATAATACTAGCTTTTGCCCGCGACTTCGTTCGCGTGGACTTCAGGTTCGTCCCGTCTAGTAGCGCAAAAAATGTGTTTTTTTTACGACCTCACATTAGAAACCTCAAAAATTGTAGCCTATATGTTATTCTGATGTATAAGCTATATTGTGGTAAAGTTTCATTCAAATCCATTCAGTAGTTTTTACGTGAAAGAGTAACAAACATCCATACATCCATACAAACTTTCGCCTTTATAATAGTAGTAGGATGAGTTTTTTTATTGGCTCTGAAACTGCGGCAATCATCTTAAATAAGATACCTTAGCATTCTTCATAAATAAAACTCTAATCATTAAAGCACATGAAAATCCGTGAATCACATTTAGAGTTTATTGTGAACAGACAGACAGAAACAGCCGAAAATATTGGTTTAACTCCGTTATTTATGAACTCGCTACGTGCTGAACTTTTCCCTTTTAGGAATATGACCCAAGCTTCTTTAAGGCAAGAGTGAATAGGCTGCTACTATGCAGATATGCACTACCCTAGACCTGATCTACACCTGCCATCAGGTGCGATCGGTCAAATATCTGCTTAGCTTCAAATAAAAAAAAGATTATTAACCGCAAAACCGATGCCTAATTTATGCCTTTTTGAAACATATAATTAATTTATTGAAAAGTAAACGGCTGCGTTTCCGTTTACAATTTACACCCGTATGTAATCGTCGTGTTGTGGCGACGTTGAAATGTTGCTTTAAAACTGCTATAACACCTGTGAAATGGCTGGTATTTCATGCTGAAACTTTGCTGAATCGAAGAACGAGCACTTCTTTACAAGTAGCATTTCAGAATAACATTCTTGGCTTGCTGTCACGTCTTTTGACTGAGGAGAAATTAATTTAGTGTAGGTATTTGTTTGCTGTAGTTTGCTCACTTGTATTTTATTTTCTCTATACTTATTCTAGGGGTTCCCCGCAACTTCGTTGATGATACGCCGCGTTTTGATTTTTCTCTATCCCCGTTTATGTCTGCGGCTCGTGTCGTGCGTGATGTTTTATTTTATTTTCTTTAAAGACTTTTTGGCACAAATTATGGTTTACAAAGGTTGATGGAATGGTTTAGGTATAGCTTAAGGCTTTCCTCGGTAAATAAGCTTTTAACACTTTTTTTTTAATCGCATCAATGTTTTCTGTGATTATCAAGTTTTAAATAAACAAACAAAAAATTCCTCAGCCTTAAATAAATTATACAATTGTAGTAGGAAGTACAGATGCATAGCTACCTGGTACTAACCTAATTCTTACTTTTCGGTGTTACACAGACCTAACTACATAATAATTGACTAGACAATTTTCACTACTGAATACTCGTAGAAGCCCTACATAAACAACACAAACCACAAGTGATTCTCAAACAATTAGCAGTCATTTCTATTGGTATTCATAAAGTGGGTTAGTAGGTCGCACCCTTCTAATTTCGAGATGCGTTCCAGAGATTCTATACTAAACGACGACATATTTCTATTTCTAGCTGTCTTTGTCACTCATGCTTTATGACAGACCGAGTGAGAGTGATAGCTAGATACAAAAATATAGACACAGTAGGGCCCTGTCACATACCTAAAGAAATCGTATGAGATGAGTGAAGAGGAAAATAACTCGAGACAGAAATAACATGGTGTTGTGTTATTTAGTTAATTTATTTGACTGTGAAATCTTGGGATAGTTTATTTGTTGTTTTTTTTGTAATTAACTATGACAGTACATGGAAAATTTAAAGCTACATAATCTTTACAAAAATTTATTATGTACTGTATGTAAAAGAACTTCATATCGAAAAAGCATAAAATGTGGTAATATTTAAATCGATTCTATAATTAGTTATTCTAGTTTCCACATTATATTGACTTTATTAATCGGAGGTAGGTTTACATTACGAGCTCTTAATTCTTGGTTTATTTTTATATCGCTTCAGCTATTCGTATAATTAGTTATTCTAGTTTCCACATTATATTGACTTTATTGAGTACACCTTTAAGTTAAAGGCATATGGCATGAAATAAAGTCAAGAATTAGGTTCAAAGCTCAGCAAGTACCCATTTCTAGAAGCCAAATGTTTAATGATGATACTCAATTGATAATCTTCAATTGGTACTCAACCCTTTTTATAAGAGCCACGGAGACCACTTAGGAGGACCACTCCAGGCCACGTCATGAAAGCAATTCTTCCAAAAATTTGAAACTCCCAGCCAGTAGCCACAAAACGCCCATTGCTGAAAGAGACCCCAACTCTTTTTGTAATAAAATAACCCCACCTAAGTATAACACGTAACACATAACACACATAAAATTTAATGTTTTTGTTTCAGGTGCGAATGAAAAGGAAGAGATGAAGAATGCCATTAATATCACAGACGTGAGAAGAGAAGCCTCTGAAAGGATACACGAAGTTATTGCCAAAGACAGAACATGGGCTTACACGAACGTAGGTTTTTTTTTTCTTTACAAAAGCCTATAGTTTTGCAGCCAAAAAATGCAAAGTTTAAAATTTCGACACAAAATGAATGATATTTTGTGATTATACCCACTATTTTAATAAAAATTACAACTACAAATGAATATTCTTTAACTTTAATTAATTAATGTACTATCGAAATAATTACTCAAAACGTATACTGGTCTGGGTTTAGTCCCAATTTTTGAATCACTTGCTTCAATAGGCTTGTGATTTTCGTTGATTAATGTTTGATTTTCAAATTAAAACCAGAATAAATCCATACAAGAGTGATTAAAAAAAGACTTGATTTTGTAAGTACTCGTGTAAATTTTTCACGTAAATTGCGTTAAATTTTTAATTGATTTTTTAATTAAAATCACTCATAATAGTGACGCGAGTGATTCAAAAAGAAAATGAATGAGTCGAAATTAAATAAAATTAAATAATATAAAATATAAGTATTTCGGTCTTCCAGAAAGACGTCGAATTGCTGAAACTAATTGAAGACGGTCTAGATAAGTACGCAGAAAACTACACGGAGTTCGTCAACCAGAAAACTAAGAAGACATGGACCTTCTGGAACTGTATGTTCTATGCTGGCACCATTTATACCACTATTGGTGAGTACAATATCTTATTAAAGTATTTATTTGAAACGCCCCCGTCATAATCGTTGTCTGGTATTTGTAACACAGGTAAGATAGTACATAACATAGAAATTAAGACAATTGGTGTGTTGTCTGTCAGGCGCATTACTTTCAATAAGAGAAGAAATTGTATATGTCTGTTATCATAGGTATTGATATTTGTCAATACAATCTATAAAGTATTTTGCTTTTGCGCGAACTATTCCTAGCGTAATAAATTAATAGGAAATGATTACCTGCAGAGTTAATTTACTTAAATCCGGAGATAAAAACGTTTTATTTCCTGTAAGTTGATCAAACTAAACGCCTAGCGTTCAACAGCAGCAATGTTGCCGAGCGCCAGCTTTGTTGCTCAACAAATCCTATCAGGCGTTTCCCCAAGTGCAGCAGTCACTTCTGTTACCAACAATATTTTATAGAACAAATCTGATTATTTTCCTTTGTCTCAAACACTTTCAACACGTTTAAAGCTTCAAAAGGAGCAATACTTATTGTTTCCGTTCCCAAGGTAAATAGGTCGATAATCCTTTGTACTACCACCTGCAGGTTTACAAAGTGGTTCAGACACATTTGAAATAAAGGCTTTATTCCGAGCTAAACCTTTTAAAAGGCTCAAATGAGAGACTCTTATTGTTTTTAATTCGTTCGCGAGCTCTACGTTTTCCATTCTTTTCGTTGGCTAAATACTCGATGTTAAAACAAATTAAAATGTAATCCAAGAGAAAGAATTGTTTAAAAGGGATAACCAACATTTAGGTAATAATTAGTCATTTTCAAAAATTGAGTGGGTTTTTAAATTTTTCTGTTTTTTAACGCTATACTTGAGTACTTTTTTCAAATAATCCATATTCAGATTAACTTTTTGTCATTGTTTTTGAAATGTTGAATTTCATGAAAAATGAATACGAAAGAATATGAAAGTGCTTTTTATGTTTTCAGTAAGACGTTTTCAGATAGCCTTAATACGGATTACAAATTAGGGCTATCCATTGAAATCAAATAAAGAAGACAAGAATGTAATGAAATTCTCGGAATCAGTGAATTAGTAATATTTCATGCATAAGTTTTTCACGAATGTATGCTAAGGAATACAAAATTCTTGTAAGTAATTAGCATTCATAGAACTTAATAATCATGATATTGTAAAAGAGATTTAATAATGTTTTACGTCTGAAATCTTGTTCTACTTTACTGAATTCTGAGAAGTGGGTTGGTAGGTACTTTATATGTAGATACTGAAATAATAATAACTCCCCGCTATTGACACAACTGTTGAATCAAAATAGAGAAGATCTCTCCCATTGTGTTCAATTGTATTTTGAATATGCTTATTTGTTTATAAAATCTTCGCTTAGATGTGTCAATATAGTTTGGACGAACTTTTATTTTCGGTACAGGCATACACCGATATACTAGCTATACGAACCGTACTGAATGTAGGTGTAGTTGTTTTAAATTTGGCCCAATGCCCAGTGCGTTTGGCGCTTCGGCTCAGTCACAAGTCGACCAATCTGTCGGGTGTTTATTTAGAAAATTTGCGACATCATATTTTGTCAGTGGAATTCGTCAAATCACAGTTATCCCTCCCTGCAGTAAACCAACCAGTGTCAGTACAGTGCCGAAAATGGATAGCGTCAATTTGTATCGCTTTGTTTACGTCCGGAATGTCAGACGTCCAAAATAGATTCTTTTCTTAGATATCTGCGTTGTCCCGGTTTGTTAAGGAGTTTGTTATCGGCTGCAATTTGTCGGAGGTAAGTTTACATTACGAGCTATCAATTCTCGGTTTATTTTTATATCGCATCAGCTATTGGCAGGCGATGTGTCATCTATTGCCAAATTAAAAAAGGCCTATTGATTATCTTCAGTGTAGTGCTTTACACGTTATCTAATAAACGTGTTTTTTTTACAGTTGCAGTGATTGAGAAGTGCTGTGATGAGTGAGGAGGGACATGAAACACAAAAAAGATTAACCCTCCAAATCCCTATCATCAAAGCAGAATCCGAAACCCAAACCTCAGGCCTTTTAGTGTCCAGATCCCCAGACAAGACGAACATAGAAGAGATGGAGACTGAAGACAAACAGACTATGTCAATCAGGAAGAGGCGAAACCTTTCCAAAAATAGAGGTCAAGCCGCTAGGCAGAGAGAGAAGACTCCCGAACCCGGTAGGACTCCTGTCCCTCATGAAGACACAACTACCTCAGATGATGAAGAAGATAAGCCTCCAAGAAATTCTAGAGAGCTAGAAGCTGAGACGACGTATTTAGAAATGAAAAGAATGGTACAAGAAAGAGCAAATGTCAAAGACCCAGTATACGACATAGACACAGATGAAATCCTAGAAGCCAGAGCATTTGCAGCAAATGAAAGAAGACGCCGCAGCATTTCACCATTTGCGATACCGGATAAAGAAGAACTTACAACATTACAACGAAAAGGCAGTTTTATCGATCCCTCAAACAAGTTGTTGAGCACGAATTACACGCTAAGTCCCAAAGATGAGGATTCCAGTCGGCGAAATTCTCTTACGATTGAACCACCTGCTGAGAAAAGGAGTTCTTTGTCACCACCAACGCCAATAAGTACATCACCCAAGGAACAGAACTTCCCGTATCCTCTACCAACAACTCCAAAAAAATTGGAACAAATGGTGTATGAAGATGAGAAGAAAGAGAAATCCAATGAAAAATCTTTAAAAACTCCAGTTAAAAAAGAGGCTGACGTATTTACATTTGAGGAAAAAGATGTAAAGCCACCAGAGAAAAAGGCAGCTCCTAAAACACCCGACACGCTTGCGCCTGCTACTCCGGGTGACATTGTGACCAAAATTATCCAAGTAGAGAGAACGCCGAGCAAAAAATTGACACCTGACCAAAGGCCAAAAGTTGAAATGAGAGAAAGAATCGTCAGAACTCCGAGCAGAAAAATGTCAGCTGATGTTAAGCCGGTTGTTTTAAAACAATCAGCAAAACAAACGAAAGATGAACCACAGAGCAGAGTGCCACCTGTAAAACCAGCAAGAAGTAAATCTGCTACAAGATTTGGGGTCAGTTTCTATATAAAATTTGTTTTGATTCTATTTATTGCTTTGTTAATAACGCTGTATTTCCAATTGGCCTAAATATCAAAAAGCAAGAATTGGTGATATAAATTGTTTGCCATAATCTCGTAGTAGCTGTAGTAAGAAGCAACTAATATTTATCAATAATGACATTTACAGAGTAAGACTAGTGAGAGTGAGATGAGTGAGGATCAAGGTAATAATCAGATCAATGTTTCCGGATCAACGAGGAGAGTGGTGCCTACGCCTCGACGTTTTACCAAACATCGATCACCGAGAACTCAGCGATCGCAATCAGTCAACAGAGTTGAAGATAAACCCCCTCAAGTTATAGACAGAACCGGTACAGGAATGAGTCAGACTAGTAAAGAGATTATAGAGCTGATGCAAAAAGCTCGAGCTAGAAGTCTATCTATTCCTAAAGATGACCCTAGACTTCCAGCAGAATACAAAGGTAAAAAACTTCAGACACCAAACAAAACACCATCTACGACGCCGAGGAATACAAGAGGAATATCATGTCCAAAAACAATTCAAATAATTAGTGACAAAGTTATCTTGTCTGGTTTGACTACAAATCAGAGAGTAGAACTAGAACATGAGAAACGAAGTAGCAGACACAGTTCTGGGTATGTGGACGCGAGTCAGTCAGAATACACGTCAAGTTGTTATTCCACATCCCCCAGTGAAAATGAGTACGAATTTGACTTATCCGAACGAACAGCGGAATTGGCTAGAAAACTGCATCTTTTGTCTCAAGAGGTAGATAGCGATGATACGAGAAATAGAAAAGCTTTAACTCGAGAACACACCGAAGCAAATAGAGATGTCTTTGAGAAACCTTCTTTAAGAAAAAGGTCAGTAGCTAAGAATGGTGTGCAAAAAATCAGCAAAGAAGAAGATAAAGGCGAGGTTTTAAAATCTGAAGTACCAGAAAAGAAAAGCGTTCCAGTCAAATCGAAATGGAAGATCATAGCTGAATGGCAAGAATTTAAAGAAGAGCGCAAAGAAGACTGTAATAAAATTCGGTTACTTCGAAACAGATGTATTTGCGATGTTCTGCTGCTAATAATATTTTGCGGCTTGGGAGGGATGATGTTCAAAAGCTTAGAAGGATCTTTTGAAAACGCCTACAAATGCAGTACTAGGAGTGTAAAGCGCGATTTTATTGAAGCGTTGTGGCGTGGTAGCCACTATTTACGCGAGGATGATTGGAAATCTATGGCTCGGAATAAGTTGTATGAATTCGAGAATCAACTACACACAGCATTCGAACAAGGCATCACGTCTTATAGCGGACTTAGGTCATGGAGCTTCATGAACTCATTCGTGTACTGTTTGACAGTCATCACAACTATTGGTAAGATCGTTGATTTGTTCACCATTTGTAAATGTGTCAAAAGCACCATTTTCATGACTATTTTGTAGTTTTAATGTTTTATTTACCTTTTTCTAGCTTCATCTGTTTATTTCCTGCCTTTTAAACGAGTATTTTAATATGCTTGTGTTCCCACCATAACTTATTATGTTGATCATAGTTTATGTTTATTCACTGTAGTCTTAGCACATAGAGGACATTGATTTTTTAGTAGTTTTATTTTCTCAAATGGTACATACCAATTATAAGCATTTTTCAATCATTAATGATTTTCGAAGTTGTACTCAGAGCTATTAAGATTTGTGTACAATTAATAAGTAATATATGATTTAAAAAAAGGCTGCATTCTCTCAGCGCCAACATACAAAAATATGAACAAAACTCACCACATTTTGACATCTCCTCATCCTAATTTTCAGGATACGGTCACATATCGCCGAAGACGACATACGGACGAGCTGCCACGATAGCCTATGCCATCGTCGGCATACCCCTCTTCCTGATAGTCCTGGCTGACTTCGGAAAACTCTTCACGAGAAACATCAAGTTCTTCTGGTCTTTTATCAGAAGATTTTACTATACACGAAGCTGCAGGAAGGTCAGGAGGACAGTGCCAATGCAGGTAACTAAACTAAAGCATTATTAAATTTTAAATTACACTTGTAAAAAGCAACTCTGTCGTACAAGGAATCGAACCCTGTGTCTTACGCTACCCGAGCGCATGCCTATATCGCAAAATTATGCAAGTGCTTTATTTAATACATAGGCTGCGTCACTTCATCAATGTTGCGAGATTGCACTCAAAATAAATTATACATTTTTTATTCCCATTTTTACAGCCCTAAATTAATTTTTAACTCAGGTATAAGACCACTTTATTAATTGCATTGCCAAGTAGTTTTGTCTCTGTTAATAGCATGTTTTAACGCAGCAGGAGAATTTTTAAACCTAGATTTAAGCTAACCCTAGGAGGCCTATATTATTTAAATAAGCTTGATTGACAAGTTATAGAACACCTGTACATGAGTACATTACTGTATAATCAGTGATGTGATTTTTTCGTAGGCAAAGCAAATTCATCAAAATTAGACCACTTTTAAGTATGTACTATTTATATTGTGTAGGCTGATTAATTTTCAAACATAGAAGTGTGGTACACAGAAGTTGTTTTATAGTCCGTTGCTTACACGATATTTCAAAAACTTTCAACTTCATCATCGTCATTATAATATTGCACAAAACGGTGCTCTTTTCTTGACTCACAAAAACACACTCACAAATTTTACAATTAACTTCATATTTTTAACTAGGCATTGCATTCACGCCAATGATAACTTGATTATAAAAAACTAAACCACGGTGCGATGACAGTGTTACCAACTGTAAATATTAAAATAATTCAAAGCTTTGCCACTTTAACAGTGATATAATTTTTTACGGTATTCTATTATCCAAAGATGCATCAAAGCGTAACCAAATTACATACTAATAAAAAAGTAAAAAAGTCCTTAATAAGTTACAAAGTACCTTACACAAATTCTGGCATCTTAATCACTAAACTCCTAAGCGTTATGGAGTTCCACCATCAGCCCAGCTCCACAAAATAGTGACTATAGACATTGAGATACTAGTGTATCGACTTTTCACCATTCTTTTCACAAATTCATGTGCCTTATTATTCTCAAGTGCATCCGTCGCCTGAAATTATTTTTCTTCGTGAATCAACAAACATGTCCTTAGAAATTATTCACGTCCTGTTTCTTCAAAATAATGTAAGGGAAACAATGCTAGCTTCTTTTATTCAAAGATGAGTAATGATTTTGCCTCCAGCTGTATGTTTTCTACACAGATAATATGTCTAAATAGATGACGCGAGTCTATGTACTCAAAATAAGAACATTCCGTGTCATAAGTCATAAAATTGTGTTAACGTTACCGTTTCACTACCTTGGACGCGGTTTTATTCCACGATCCTCCATCATCGAGTCAATAAAATGGATATTAAAGTCAATAAAATAAACAAGTTCAGGCAGACGGAGTTTTTTATCATTGTATTCCTTTCGTGACGACGGAAATTGGCAATACATATCCATATCTATTATTATAAAATGCTTTGTCCTGAATGACTGACGGATCAACGCACAGCCTAAACCGCTGGTCGTAGAGACTTGAAACTTGGAGGCTGTGTTCTTTGTATAACGTAGGGATCCGATAAGAGAGGATTTTTCGAAATTTTACCCCTAAGGGGGTGAAAAAGGGGAGCAAAGTTTGTATGGGACAACGTGATTCCTTGGTCCGATCTACTTCAAATTTTGCATAAACATTCTTTAAAAATAATAACGAAAAATGTGTATCCAATTTTATTTACATTTATCTTGTAACGGGGTTAAAAAGGGGTAGAAAGCTATTTTGGGGATGATTTGCTACAAAATTGATATCAATACTTCTTGGTGCTTAAGATTATATTTACTTCTTATTTTGACAGCGACACATGTCTAATACTCAATCTGAGATATGTTTTGACACATGTTTGTTATTGATTTTGCTCTCGAGAAGAGATTTTATTCCTTAGAATAGTAAATAATATTGTTTTGTGTTTAAACAGGGTAGCTATCAAGCGGTCTATGTCCAGTGTAAATTGCAGATTGTTTGTTCATATTATCGGTGGACATTCTACGCTGCTCCTGTGGTCGAAGGGTGTCCAATCTGCAACTTTTCTGCAAACTTTTCGTGGGGGGGCTGTGTTTAGCAGTGGACGGCTTTTAGGTGTTGATGATGATGATGGCGTAGATCTTTACATAGTTGTCTAGAAAGTAGAGTATTCGCTATAACCATAAACAAAGCTCAAGTTCAAACTCTTTAGGTAGCGGGAGAAGACTTGAGGCAATTCGCTTCTCCCACAGCCTGTATGTGGCATGATGCTGTGTAAGCGCAATGAGTAGCCTGGTCTTATCAGTACCCGAAAGAAATATACGATTGACGATAGGGCGTAGGAAGTATTTCCATTTCGTTGTAAAATAAAAAGATAATATCCCCGTGTAAGTTTGAACATTAAAGACCGGGCTACGTGTTGAGTGTACATAAAATATAATAAATAAATATATAAATATGCGCCAGACAACACACCAATTGTCTGGTTTCGTGGTAAGGAATTATCTTCCTTGTGATACGAAGTACCAGACAACGATTATGACGCTCCCGTCTCCCATAAATACTTAAATACATATAACATCCATGACTTAGGGTCAAATGTTCGTGCTTATCACACAAACATTTGCCCCTTGCGGGATTCGAACCCGCGACGGTTGGCGTAATAGTCAGGAGCGCTAACCAATACATCAAACGCGTCGTCGAATATAACATTTATCTGTACGCATTTCGTTTGTTTGTTTGAACGCGCTAATCACAGGAACTATACTACTACTATAATACTACTACTATACTATTGGTAAGGGTGTAAAATATTATATGATAGATAGCTAATTTATCAGAGAAGGCTATAGAAGTAGTATAATGAGTATAGGTATAGGCTTATAAATTTTTGCTACGATCTATGGGAACGGAGAACTAAAACGCGCGTACGAAGTCGCGGGCGGGCCGCTAGTACATAATAAAATGAATCTTTCGCGTTGCATCACTCAATTTATACAATGATATTCAGATTATCTTTTAATTGTGTAGTGTGGTCAAACTACTAATACTATGGGTCTCAGTTACCTCCAAAAAAAATGTTTTTTTTTTATCACAATGAGAAAAACGGTCTAATTCTCAGATTCATACCATACTCTAGTCAGAGTGGCGTATCGGCGTCGTCTACTTGAGATCATGTCTGTAATTTGTCTTACATTTTAGGCATTGTTTGCCCACAAAGCAATCGCATTGTTGAGATTAAAGTAAAAAGGCAAGTGCAGAATGGTTTAATAATGAGGGGTCTTTATAAAAATGCAAGAAAAAGCATTCATTATTTATCCTATCCGCCATTTATTTTAATAGTAGGGAATCGCTTAGATCTTTAATTTAAAAATAAACACAACCATTAAACTTGTTAATGAAAAAAAACAGCTGTGCTCTTAGCTGATCGCGACAAGAAAAAGCTTTTTATTTAGACTTCATTACAGTCACAGTCTTCAATTTTATTATTCTATGATCTGATTCGTGTGATAAGGCTATATATACTTAGTTAATTAACTCATTTAAAAATGAATTCTGCAATACGTTGAGATTTCAATTTCCAATTTAAACATTAATATCAGAAGTCTCATTAAAAATACAACATATTTTGTTTTCAGGAAGTAATGAAAGGTCTCAACATAGTCTACGACGCCGTGCGGCGGCCTTCTCAGATCTTCAATGAAGAAGATCTTGTTCCAGACAACCAGGAACCACCGCAAGTTCAGAGGAAGCCTAGTGACGTCCCTCCCCCCCTCCCTCCTAAACCTGGAACACTTCCCAGAGATTTCGAACTCGACACCGAACCAGAGACTCCAGCGCCATCTGTCTTCGAAATTGACGACGAATTCAACCTTCCAATATCACTAGCCATAGTAATTTTGATCATCTATATTCTCATTGGCGCTTTAGTCTACCATACTTGGGAAAACTGGAGCTTTTTTGAATCCTTCTACTTTGTATTCATATCCATGTCAACCATAGGCTTAGGAGACTTAGTACCGGAACATCCACATAGAATGATGGGCTCGATTCTGTATCTTGTGTTCGGACTGGCATTAACTTCTATGTGCATCAACGTCGTCCAACTCAAATTGAATGACACCTTCAAACATGCCAGCGCCAAACTCGGGGCTACTATCGGATTGCAAGTGGCCGAAGAAGATGGCAGTTTAGTCACTAAATCACCGCCGTCTACAGAAATCGTTCCCGTACACAAACTTAAAGTGGAAATTGATGTAAGTAAAGCTAAAGAAACTGAAAACGATTCTAACAACAAAAACAGATAAATTAATCTAACACTTATTTGAATGAATGAATTGGTGCTATATTAGTAGGTATTGAAACTAAGTGATATTGTTACTAACTTATAGATTTTATATTTGACATGTGTACCGTATTTTGTTGCTGTGTGTAAATATTTTGTTTTGTATTGAAATAAACATGCAATTTTCTATGATCAGTACCTTTTTACTTTGACGTTAGAAATTGGACTTAGTTCGTTGAAGTGACAACATATTTCAATGATTAATATTAGTTCAATAGGCTCTAATATATGTAAGTTAATTAAATAAGGTCCACCTAATTTCGACCCTCGTTCAGTTACATCAAATGAATTAAATTTGCTAACTAGAGTAATTAAGGCAGATCAAATGGAACAGAAATTAGTAGAACATTAAGTGAAATACTAAGGCCAAATTGAAAATTAGTATACTACTTATAATGGAAGGTCGTGAGGTCAGAATACTTACATCAACATTTCAATTTAAAAGAGATGGTGGCCTAATGGCCGGCATGCTTTCAATGAAAAACCCGGTTATCGTAAAAATGAACCTGTCAAATATGTCACGTTCCTCCCGCTTCCCCGCTCACCCACCTGCGTACATCCATTTCGTGTCAATACAGTTCATTTTTGCACACTTTTCTTTGCGTCATCGCACAGTGTCTAGGTCCATCCTTATAATAATAACCAGGCCTGTAATATGAGCAAATTAAAATAAATACCCTTTTTAACCCGTAATTCTTATGGTTTTTATTTATTATTATGAAAAATAAGTTTATTGTATTGACAAGATGGACAGACGACCTTGTAAAGATCGTAGAATCGCACTGGATGCAGACCGCTCACAACCGGTCGTTGTGGAAAGCCATGGGGGAGGCCTATGTTTAGCAGTGGACGTCCTTCGGCTGATAATGATGATGATTAATGATGAAGTTTATTGTAATTTTTTAAATCGAACCAGCAATGTATTGCAAACAAATGTGTCCAGTCATAGAACTTGACATTGTCATTTACTACCAAGAGCTAGCGATTTTGATGTAACATTGATCAGGGATTCTAACTTTGGATTACTATATCTCTGAGTTAAAGCATTTTACAGCACTATGACCAGGTCAAGGTAATAAGGTTTACTCTGTAGAAACATTGATAAAAATTTTGCTCCTATTACAGGCCACTCGCTGTATATGAGATATTTGTAGTATCGCTTATAAAAAAAACTCACTGTCCATTTTAAGTGGACCATAAAATAGACCAAACTCTTTAAGCCTTCACTTAAAATGTTGTTTGGCTCTGATGCAACGCTTAAAGAATTTAATTATCCGCCTCAGTCCGGCTCTGGTGGTTTGCGGGCACTTTTTACAAAAACGCAGACTGAAAGAATGCTTTCAGCTAATTTTGTTCAGAGGCTTGTTACACTTTACTTGTTAACATAATACGCAAAAAACGTAAGTATGTAACTTACGTTTTTTGCGATTAAGGGCTGGTATCGTGATCGATAGTTCAATCTTGAGATGAGATGTACTTTCAAAGATGAAATAAGAAACCAAAAATTGCGCACGGGCGAAACTTATTCTGAATAAGTTGAATTTATTCTGTAAAGAACAACTACTTAGCCCGCTGTTGCATAAACAGACGGGTAGATGGCGCTAACGTCACGCAATGACGTATACTAAGAGACCAAGCACAGCACGGTAGCTCAATTGGAAGAGCAGTTGGCCCGGTAAGCCAGAAAGATGCTGGTTTGAATCCCGACCGTGCGAAATTTTTGGTGTCTAATTTCATCTTTGAAAATATAAATATCACACTGTGTGTGTTTAAAAACATTCTAAACCATTGAGATGTACTTATTTCACTGTCTTAGAGAAGAGGACGTACATATTGGTCTGCTGTTGGCTAGGTAGATTTTGCTCGATGCATGGTAATATGGTCGATCTATCGTTCTTTTGCGATCCACTAAGGCGGGTTACAATCATGAATTCGCGAACTATAATTTAAAAAATATACTAAGACCGTCACCCAGGACTATGCTAATTCAGGATTAAATAATCATTATTTCTCCGTCAGTTAATTTGACTTTGACATAGACAGAATGATGATGTAATCCAGGGTTAGCGTAATCCAGGGTTAAATCATCATGCGCAAGTCCCAAGGGATTTAGATAACAAACAAGTTTATTCTAGTAAAATAAGTTGTATTTATTTTTCTAAAACTAAAATATCTAACTTCATTTATCAAAGTCGCGTATAATACTCGTACATCCACGAAACGTTAAAAAGTAAAATTTTAAGCTTTCCAACAGGAAACCTCTTGGGGGCCTTTGTGTTCTTTTGTTATAAATGATCCAGAGATCATACGTGGTGTCACCACGTGGTGGTGTGGAGACATAGTACATACGTGGTGTCTGCACGTTTTCTTTTGAGAATAGGTATTTTATACTCGACTGCAATTTAAAAGTAAAAGTAAAGTAAATTAGCCTGTAAGCATCCCACTACTGGGCAAAGTCCTTACCTCAAATATGAGGTAGTATGAGCCATACTCTACCACGCGGGCTCAGTGCGGATTGGCGGAGGGGTATTTGCAAGGCAAGCGACCAACCTTGTTGTCAAATTTTATCAAGCCGCCCCACAGGGCCTCTGACTAGGCTTAACGACTAATATCAACCGATATTAGCCGGGACCAACTGCTTTACGTACTTTCCGAAGCACGGAGATGCTCGTGATATACGTCACTTAAATGGTCGGAATGGTCACCCATCCAAACACCGACCGCGCAGTAAGTTGCTTAACTTCGGTATTTCTAACCAAAGCGCTGTCGCCACTGCGCTACGAGCACCTCGATTACGAGCACTGCAATTTAAGGTAGGTAATTTTTATAAGTAGTTACAGTTTATAAATACGTGATTGATGAACAGTTATGTGGCTGAATGGTGGTGTAATGGTGCCATATGAAACGCGAAGCAAAAATAAATGAGACTACTTAATGCAGCTAAAAGCAAAGCTTATAAAAGGTGTAATTATGGTTATTCATGAAATTTAAGAGCTAGAATGTTGTCGGTGGAGTTTTCCCCATAAAAATTAAGGAAGTCATCGAACTTAGGGAAGATAGTATGGTGGTTTTCTTCTTGTCTTCCACATCGTGGTTCAAGAACCGGTTTCCCACCCCTTGATGACCAGTCAAAAACCTTTAGCTATACAGGGTGTGGCCTGTAATAGGAGCAAAAAAAAATAAATATAACCCTTTAGGTAACCAGTTATCAATTCTATATGGTTTTAATTTATAAAAATGAAAAATATTTTATTTGATATTTTTTAACAAAATAAATCGAACCTGCTTATATGGTTAGGTTATGGTTTGGTTGGTTTGGTTATGGTTTGGTTATTATTATGGTTTGCAAACAAATGTGTCCAGTTATAGAACTTGAAATTAGTCATTTACTACAACGACTTAGCGGTTTTGATATACATTGACTACCGATTATAACTTTGGATTACTATATCTCTGAGTTAAAGCATTTTAGGGCACTATGACCAGGTCAGGGTAACTACGTATACTCTATGGAATCATTGATTAAAATTTATGCTCCTATTACAGGCCACACGCTGTATACTATATCTTCAGCCTTCTGCCAGTACTGATGTTACTGCTACGCAATACCAGCTACTAACATTGGTTCATAATGCTAATTACTTTGGGATCTGAGCAATTTATGTAATTGTCCAAAAAACAAGGCATTATGACCTTTCTGACTTATTTTTTCTATGACGTTAGTGACATGCAGTCTCATTGTACGAAGTCATCGCGAGGCAGACAATACCCGGAGGGAAATGAAGTGGAAATGACGTAGGTACTTTGTAGTCTATGCTGTTTTAATAATAAGTGTATTTATTTATTGCAGAACACGTGTGTGTTGTAGAAAGCGGAGGTACTAAGATAAGGTGACAGGTATATACAGGGTGTCCTGCATGTAGAGGTCAAACCGAAAACAGGTGATAGGATAGACTACTGTGACCACAATTTTTCACTTTTAGAATTTTGTAATATTTTATTTTGCAATATTATTTTTAACATTTGATTTGATTTTGACATTTAAGCCCTACGGCTATTCAGACGCACATCAAAATATACATAACTGAAAAAAATGAAGATCACTGGTCACTGTAGTCAAAAATCCATCACAATGTGACAATTAATTTAGTTGATATTCTAATGTTCAAAACTTAAAAAGTACATTATACATAGTTTTTTTTCTTCTGACCGTTATTGTGTAGCCTAGATCACCTATTTTCGGCTGAACGACTATTTATTGGACCTTCTGTATATAGGTAGGTGTACAAAAAGAATACTTTGTAAGAAGGACCAAAAGCTTTTAATTTACCATTTGTTCTATTTGAGATAAGTTAGCATAGTTAAGTCGGGCTGACAGACATCGATAAAGGGTGAACTTATTTAATTGTAAAGTTAGACTAAGGATTTCAAATTAGTTGTTTATTAGTACTTTCGCTTAGTCTAAACCAGACTTATGTACCTGAATTTACTTGAATACTATCCTAGCTTTTGTATAGTTTATTAGAATCTTTACTCTTAAGCCATAGATTTAGACAATTCAACTTTTTATCCATTATCTAAGTACACTGTGTATCATTGTCTGTCAGGCTACCTAGTTTATTTTAAGCGACAATATTTTGTTTCACAGTACACTTTTTACAGTTTATTTTTGGGTGTTTTGTCACCATACAAACTTGATAATATAAATTGCACTTGTACTGTTGCTTGTTGCTTATTACAAGTGCAATTTATATTCCACTTTTTACACTTATCAACGTTTCTCAACTCTTCAAAAGGACTAAGGCCTGATTTTTTACAAGTTAGCTATAAAATATTCGTCGAACAAAATACAATATGGCTTATTTCAAAACGTCCCCTATTTGGCAGCAATCATTTATGTTAATGGTATTTTGAAATCAGCCGCTTTATATCAGTCTGTTAAGTTTACGTCGACGTTTGAAAAATTTGCCCTAAAAGCAGTTTATTATTTTGTCTGCCTCAATTTCTCCGTCATAACTGTCGTTTTTACTTTCCCAGAGCCTCTAATTGACAATCCGTGTTTTCGCCCAGACCACAAGCGAGGTAATCAATCAACAGTTAACCAAGCACTGGCTGAAAACAAACAAGTTATGTACAGTACAGTGTTGATGTGAAGCAAACATTTAGGTATGACTGCCTGGAAAAAATGGTTACGAATGAATAGTGAAAAAGCGTTGCCTGAATTTAATGTGAATTGTTTTGATGTGGTGATACTTACAAAACATACTTATTAGTAAAACCATCGACTGCAGATTTAGATGAACAGTGCGATATATCAAAATGTGTACTTAAGACAATCAGGCGTAGGATCTAGCTAGACGCACTTGAAAGTGTAATTTTTATGTTTTAACACCGACAGCGACGACGCACGATGTAAAGGGCATTGTTAGTGTTAGTGATATTGCCAGATACTTTATACAAACGTGACGTTCTTTATTTGCATCATTTGTTGGGTAGTGTTACTTGTCGATTGTGAAACAGGCCCTTGAAGTATTGGCTAGGTACGAGTAATTTCAGGAAACTGAGGCTAAAATAACAAGTTACTAAATATAGCAAACGTAAAAAACTTCACAAATAATATTACAGTTTATTGTACGGTTATAGAAAATTTTGTACCATGGACCATAATACCAAGATCTTGAATCTCTGGTCCAATTTACCAGACAGGTAGCTAATAAAGTTATTAACTCCATAATCAATTCGCAACAGTACTAAGAAGCTATGGGAATGCAAACTGGCCTGAACTTCGCACAGAAAACGGTTTGTTACTCGCTACTAAGTTTACGGCGAAGTTTGCTTCCAACTTAGCAGACGTAAATCTGATCTTACGATCTGCTGTGAAGTTTGAAGCTGCTGGTGGAATCAATTAATTGTTGTTTACGATAAAGTTTCTATCGATCTTGCTATTTTCAATTATCCACACACTACAGACGCCGCCATTAAATAAGCGCTCCCTTGGTGTTGGGTAGCAGCAACATCAGTACTGGCAGAAGGCTTAAGATATAGTATATCAGGTAAGGATTTTGATAGGGCATTTAGGAGAACCTCCGGTTCTTAAACTGCGGTGTGGAGGGCAGGAGGGAAACCACCACACTATCTTCCCTAATTTGGAGTATTGGAAGAACTCCACTGACAAGAGCCTGGCTCTTTAATTTTGAAGCGACGGCTGCACCAGAGGTCCCGGTTTCGATTCCCAGGTCGGGCCAAAGATATGAACCTGAATTTTTATGTTCAGGAATTCTCAGGGAAGCTAGGGGTTTGGAAGTTGGCGGTGTTTCACCCCCGTGCCTCGGAAAGCACGTAAAGTCGTTGGTCCTGCGCCTGATCTCTCTTCGGTCGTGTCAGTTTGCTGTCCCATCGGGCTATGAGAGTGAAAGGAATAGAGAGTGCATCTGTGTTTGCGCACATACTTGTGCACTATAATATGTCCCGCGCAGTCGGTTGGTCGTTGTGACTGGCCACCGTAGTCGAAATCGGCTAGAGGGACTTAAATATATCAAATACCTTTAAATAAGAAGAAAAAAATAGCGTTAAAATAATACCAGCCAGACTAAAGTTAAAAGATATTTTAAATGAAATTCTTGCTACAAACGGTAGATTAAATACTTTGGAGCAATATTTAGGGACAATGTACAAATACTTTACATTACACATCTTTGTGTGAATATTCGTTAATTCGGCTGGTTCGGTCCATGCGGGCCTAATTATATTGTTTGCAAAGTCGTTTTATTGTCCTAAACAGGGTTCACGAAAACTGTATCGAATCTTATTCCAATCTGTGCTGTAATATCCTACTACTATTATAAAGGCGAAAGTTTGTAAGTATGGATGTATGGATGTATGGATGTATGGATGTTTGTTACTCTTTCACGTAAAAACTACTGAATGGATTTGAATGAAACTTTACCACAATATAGCTTACACATCAGAATAACATATAGGCTACAATTTTTGAGGTTTCTAATGTGAGGTCGTAAAAAAACACATTTTTTGCGCTACTAGACGGGACGAACCTGAAGTTCACGCGAACGAAGTCGCGGGCAAAAGCTAGTATAATGATATTTTAAAGGTGAATAGTAATAGTTTGTTTGTTTGAACACACTTATACCAAGAACGACGGGACTGATTTAAAAAAATATTTTTTTTGTTGAATAGCTCATTTATCGGGGAAGGCTTTAAGCTATAAAACATCACGCTGCGACGGGAAGGGAGGGTGCAAACTTAAAACGCTCAGACACACTCTCGGGGCACCTAGTACTTTCTATAATGTTTTACTTACAAAATAAGTTTTGACCCTGGAAACCCTTCAGGATTTGGCACACTTGTTGCGGTCCGGACCGCAGACCGCAACCAATATGCCACATCCAATCAAGTATATACGTTAAGGTATGGTTTATAAATACGAATGTATGGGTGTTTGTCCAGGAAATCCGATAGGTATTATGCGCAGGCGTAGCCACGGAAACTGTTTTTTTTTTTAATTTATTTATTATACAAACAGCGTTTTGCAGATAAGTATACAGTAGTCCCTATACAGTAAAACTATTAACATTGTTTGTCTGTGGTATCACGAGTCTCAACATTCCAAATTAAAACTTAAATACTAAATTAAGTTAGCTAAAAATACTTTTTAAGTTTTCTTTTAATAACATGTGTCTTGTTCCCGGCGTAATATCCCCGGGCAAACTATTCAATAGGTATGGTAACCGTTTCTTGCTTGTAATTAATATAAAGTCATAGAGCGTTTTGGCCCAATATTTAATATTGTTATTGCATTCTAAGCTTTTTTCTTTCGCTTGCTAAACAAAGAATAAACTTAGTCTGGGTCCAAAGGTTTAAATTCTTAAAATGTAATTGCCTTCGTTGGGTTGACCTTTTTTAAACATTTATTCAAAACATGTCAAAATTATGTAAGTGATTATATCATCATTACCGTGGTCGGTCGGACTAGTGAAATAAAGATGTGAATGCAATATCATGCAAGTTAATTTCTTAATTCATTTCTGATGCTATGGGTTTTAAAGACTTTAAAACTGGACCTAAATTAAGCCTTTGAACATGCCCTTTTATTTCGTACTAGCGTATTGTGGGGTTCCGGCTATGAATTACATTATTTACAGCTTATGTGCTTTTCTACATTACTATTAAGCTAGCTAAATTACTATTAAGTTTCATCAAAATCTATCGCGTAGTTTTTGCGTGAAGGAGTAACAAACATACATCCATCGACACAAACTTTCAGATATACATATAATTTTCAAATGTCTGCGGCATTTGATTTCGGTGGTTACAAGAAAAAAGTTAAGCGCAAAATATTCCACATTCTTCGTATTTTAGCCTCCAGTTAAATATTTTAGTAGGCAAATACAGCCATTTTAGATTGGTAAAATAAAATTAGAGCATCTTTTCTCTGATTTTACGTCTTATTTCTATGATTTGTAATTTATACTTTTTAATTTTACAAGTTCGTTGAACTTCAAGGCCTTTAGAGTATGTCCTTGACTCCTTACGTATTTTAATATAATCTTGGTACTTTTGTGGTGATGCTAAGAAACCTGACTGTACTGAGTTTAATATAGACTTCTAATCTAAAGTTTATTATACCGATTTAACTGAAATTATATAGCATGGAATTAAAAAAAGAAACATAATGTGAAAATAAATATTTTTAATGATATGATAAAAAATAAATAAAATACTTGTAATAACATCATCCATACTCATCTCATCAGGTATACATTTCTAGTTTACAATAAAATAGCTGTCATTTTTTGATCTTCTCTCCCAAACGCTCACATTAAGATATTTATCATGTAGATTTTGAATATTTTTGATTCTTTTCTTCAAATGAAACGTCATGTAATGTACGTATTCAGTTACAAAATCACTTGCGTAGTACTTAGGCAGCACTTGAAAAGCTCTCTGTTCAAAAATACCAATTTCCAAAAGATATCTATAGAGAAATGCATTGTTTTTTTCGATTGTATTCCTGTTAATCATATTCAATTTTGAATAGTACTCAATGTAGTTCAAGCCAAGTTCATTATCATTGAAAGTTTCCTCCAATTCTTTGGTAAACATTTTGTATTCTTTTAATGTCTCATAAAACTCAACGCCATCATAATGGCATCCAGAATTGTCAAAATTATCGATATCAATGACACAGTTCAGTCTCTTGACCATTCGGTCACTTAGATATTTATTAAAGAAGTCTTCTATGTAGTCACTGTCCATTTCTTCATCAGTAGGTATAACAACGCCTGATTTGAATTTCTGTATCACCATTAGATGTAGGATCAAACTGGGAATAGAAACTGGAAGAAGTTCGCAAGGTGGATCCATATGGCTGTATCTTGACCACCCAGTCAAAATGATTCCTTTGAAATTGTATATATTGCGCTCTCCTCCGAATCTATAGTTCGATATGAGATTCATCCAGTGGTATATATTTTGATATCTCAATCTTAAATCGGGGAAAATCGCCGATCGGCCGTCAGCGCCTTTGTAAGCTGATGCTAACCAGATATGTTTGAAGTGGTTATGATATTTGAAGAGGTTCGCGTGTGATACTAGCATGTCTGGTCCATAATCCCAATATACTGGTTGCACGTTGGTGAGTTGATCGATATAGTTCAATTTGTTGGGCCTGATCCCTCTGAGCATATCGTCCCATATGAGCACTGTCGTGTCTGGGTACGAGGATTGTATAAAGTCAGATAGGGTTTTTACGTGATCTAGGAAGATATCCCTGGAAATGTAAGCAACGAATAAAGTCAGCGAAATAGCTTTGTGGAAGGCGTGTTGTTTCATTACAAATGAATGATAATACGAATTTGATGTTAAAATATTACAGCTCAGTATTAGCAATTTTAATTCATTATTATTCGGTTTATTAGGCATTAGAATGTATACATTTAATTTATACGTTGTTTATTGAATAAATATTAAACATGACTGGCACTTTCGGAGAGTTATTTGATATTAACTTTGTATTTGGGATTAATCACGAAATCATATGGTCAAAAGATAATATATACTACAGGTTTCTAAATTTTCTGGCAATCACGCACGTCAGTATTATTGAAATTAAGATTAACATAGTAGGAATAATGTTAGTAATTCTTACTTACGTGTCAGAAAGGACTCTTTTTGTGCAGTGTTGACATTTGTTTATGTGAAAAACTTCATCGCAACCGATGTGGATATGCTTTAGAGGCGCAATTGCGTTGTGGAAATCCATTACCTAAAGATATGAAACTGTTAAGTTATTATTAAAATTCAAAATACAAGATAAATGGCAAATACTGGATCAATTCTCAAAAAGCAAAGTGTTAAGTGCTCCATGTATCCAATCAGTTATGAATACCTATTAACAAAATATGGCAGTAAATCGCTTATGTTACCTACTAGAATCGTTGATTGATCGAGCCATGTCAGACGGCCCTAGAGCGACTGATTCGGGGATTTATTATTAAATTCACACGTCAAGAAAATTACCTTAAAAATCATAGGTTAAGATTAGAGTACTATACATATCTATATAAGGTCACCTCGTTTTAAGTGATTATATTTAAAGGGCCGATTCAGCACAATAAATTAATGATTTTTTGGAGAAAACTCTTTGGGTTCTTATGCGCTAGTTTTTGAGAAAATTGGAGACTACGGTATTTTTTTTATAGTTTTTTTTTATTAATTAAGGCTAAGATTAGAGAAAAAGAAGGTTTGGGCATTGAATTGAGAGAGGCGAAGCCGATGACGTAGGTAACTTTTTAAATTGTCAGGGAGCTGTTTTAAAAAATGATATTGTCTATGTTAAAGAAAAAAATAAAAATAAACATCTCGATTTTCCAAAAAATAGTATCCTGTTTCTATGATGTATACAAAGCCACTGTTAAAATATAATCACTTAAAACGAGGTGACCTTATATTAAACATCATTAGGAGTCATCTCACCTGTTCCAGCATATGCTTAACCAACGCTACAGTTTCAGCCTTGCTCGGACACACAGAGTCAGGGTACATGGCTTCTTCCCTCAAGTGCTGGAACTCTTGAAGTTTCAGCACGAACTCCATGTGACCAAACGTCTGCACTAGAGGAATGATCTCGAATCCTGACTTGGTGGCGTTGGCGAGGAAGTGTGTAAGCTGAAGCATAAATATAACTACCAATATTTGACAACAACACATAGGTACATTTGCTCTGATGCTAAAGTAAGTAGCTAAGTAATTGATTAAGGTAGTCACCAGCTTATCAGGTTATACATTTTTGTAGATAACTATCCATTACTACGTGACTACAACTGCATAAGATATCGCAGTATTTACCTTAACGTGCTGTGGTCCGTACTTTAGCTTGGATAATAAAGTTTATTGTATATTCAGCTATGATTAACTCGTCAAGTATGTGTGAACGAGACACAATAGAAATTCCATTTTTATGCGACTCCCGGGAGTCGTTTGATACCTGACTGATTAAATTCAATAATAATTATACCCAACACATTCTAAAATTGTCTGAATGACTTTAGTGGCATTAAACATACCTCAGATTTGTTATAGCAGTTTTCAGCGCTCATGTTCTTCAACTTCCCAGCATAAGGAAACATATCCTCATACTCCATTAGGAGACTATTCACTCCATACTCCTTAAGCATCGGTAGAAGAGACTCCAAGTAGGAGAGTTTCAGGGGGGTTCCTTTCAAATCTATGTGCACCATCACATAGTCCAAATTCACTTGCACAGTACCAGACTTCACTTTTGTATTACTTTTGACAGATAACGTTTCAAGAAATACATACGATAGAAAAGTATACACGCCAAAAATGACCACGGCCAGCAGAAAGAATTTCATTTTCAGGGTTCTGTTCACAAATAGGAAACGCATTGTTGATAATATTCTCATCTCGTTTCACGATTTTATTGATGGTATTGACACTGATTGAAGTTTCACCATAGATGGACATATCATGTCTATGCTCTTCTCTAAATAAAAGAAGAATTCACTTGATTGGTGCTAAGTTGTTGCCGATTTCAAATTCAAATAATTAGGTTAATCACTTTAAACTGAGGATTTTCATAATATTTCTCAATTAGATTACGAAAATATAGGACGTCTAAAATAGAAGAAAGTATAGCGGTCACAAGAGTATCACACAGTATTCTTTCAAATTACCACGAGTTGGAAGATAATCACACACATTTACAATTTACTACACATATTTATAGAAAAAAAAAATACACACATTATATTATGTTTTGTACCTACTTCAATTTATAATGGCAAATTGAAAAATATTAACTCGGTTGTATTGATTTTCAAGCAATCAATTTTGGGTCACTTCACTTATGGCCTGACAAGAGTGTGTTTGCTTACTGAATAAACAGCCCGCGATGTTTGTGTTTGCTTGAATAATAGTTTTAGTCCACGTAAGGCTTCGTCGACATGGCGTCTTATCTTTGAAGCATTACGGAATATGTACTAGTTAGCTACAAATAAGAATATATCGTGTTTTTTACTGACTTCGAAAAATAAAGGAGGTATTCAATTCGCGACAACATTACCACATGGGAATGTTGGTTTTAATGCTTAAATTTAATGAATTCCCAGTCAAACCTGTAGGTCACCCAGAATAATTAAAAAAACCTGATTCTATGTCTGTAATTCTGTGTAAACGAATTGTTTTTAGCTAAAGCATAGCTAAAATAATACTGGTAGTATTATTATGGAGTTATGGATTTTTAATTGCATTATATAGTAGTACACAAAGAAAAAATAACTTAACCAAATGTCAGAATGGTTATTTTAATGACCACTGGTTAAGGTATTTTATTTTTCAAAACACGCACGTAAATGTTCAACTACTGGTATCGACATTTACCCATTAGTTTAGTTACCTATCGATAACCCTACCGGGTCTAAGTATTAAATCATTCGTAGTTCGTAGTCACACTCGTAGCATTTTCGTAGTATACACGATAGCGAACATTATCAAAGTCCGTAGCGTCGCAGTTAATACAAAAAGAAACGGTTCGTAGTTCGTAGCAACATTGCAGCAGAGATGGAATGAGACATTGTAGCACAAAAACGATCTTAGGAACTTAACTTAGTTGACATTTACTTCTTGAAACTTTCACTAATACTGATAGGTAGTTCAGTATTCATCTAAACAAGTATAAAGTTACAAAAGAATCTTCTGATAAGATATGTAAGAAAATACACCAAAAACTAAACAGCTAAAGATTCTTCCCAAAAAAACCCATAACAAATCATACCCATCTCAAATGTAAGACAGGTACAGCGCGTCAATGAATATTGCACGAACGTATTTCCCTATTGCTAAGGTTACAAATACAATGTGCTTTAGGTACTTGTGTTCGTGTCTGTACCCTCGAACTGGGATTATGATTGAGAAGGGAGGTGCAGTTTACCTCACAATCCATCATAGTAGACAATAAAACAGTTGAGCTGAGGCGCAAATCGCTATAAATTATGAACGCGGAACAATCAACAAGTCATACCTCCGAATGATCCATTTGGAGAAGCACAGATGTAGACTAGAGAGAAAAGCCAGTTTAAAATATGAAACATAAATACGGACACGAAAAAATATAGATGATTTTGGTTTATATAGCGTTTCGTCACTATTAAAACTTATATAAATTGCACTTGTAAAAAGCGTGACTCTGTGACAGACGAGGAATCGAATCCCGTGTCCTACGCTATCCGGGCATATGCCTATACTCACTCAGCCACCGTCATATTAACAAGCGTATTGAATTTTTCAAGTGTTTTTTTTAACGTGTAGGCTGCATGACGAGA
The DNA here is from genome assembly GCA_963584085.1 of Pyrausta aurata. Lineage (NCBI taxonomy): Eukaryota > Metazoa > Arthropoda > Insecta > Lepidoptera > Crambidae > Pyrausta > Pyrausta aurata. The sequence continues at coordinate 5,223,508 of OY757275.1, read as the reverse complement.
TTGCTCTCACAATATCCGAAGGACGATTCCTTCTCTGTCACAGAGTTACGGTTGCTTTTTACAAGTGCAATTTATACCAAAAAGTATATATTTTGTTTATGTTGGAAACGGTATTTAATCTTGTAAAGATCGCAGCATTGCACTAGAATAGTTGCAAAGCATTTGCAGTCAGTCGCTTTAAAAAACATCTGGTAGGCATAATGCCTTCCCCAAACATAAATAATAGGTTCTTATTTAAAAACACCCTAAGCTAAAATTTATTGAGCCAAATTCTCTTGCACATCGCGTCGTCTTTTGTTTGAAGTGACGCCAGTTTTTGTGTCATGTGCGCAAGCGATTTTCGTTGAAAAGTGTTTAGACATGACAGACCCCGACCGTGCATAGGAGCTGTGGTTTTAGATCGCCCCGTAAAAACTATTACGTATAATGCGAGTTCAAATATTTCAAGAGGGAAATAGCCTACGCTCTGTTCAAAAAGTACTAGCTTGGTATTAATCATGCTGAATTCTTAATTTCAACTTTAAAAAACTTTGAAGTATATAATTTCTATGTTGTGGCCGTATTTTTCGAACTACTGCAAACATTGCCCGAACCCTTTCTATTGAAAACAATTCCCGAATTTCAATTTGAACCTTCCTCCAAAATGTTAAGAACTATACAAGTTGAAGACCGTAACGATACTTAGTTTCCACTAGTTTGGGTTCAACTCTGACTGATTTATATTATTCATGAAACTAGTCAATGTATATTGCTTTAGAGAATTAAATTTGTAACTGAGTTAGTAGAACTTTGGGCATACTAGATGATTTGTAAGTTAGTATCTATCAATTGAAGACGGATTACAAGAAATATAATCATGAGCCAACAAATAAGAATACATTATTGATTTCTTAATCATGGCATGTGGCTTGCAGCGGTGCCGAAATATCGGTTGCTCATAAATAATAAGGTGCATGGCATTGAACTACTAGCTTATGGAACTGACACCACGAACAAATTTTTTGCGAAAAGATTTGACGCCACTTGGCATCAAATTCAAATTTCAAGGAATACGTCACAATCTTGTCATCGTGTTGCTACACATTTTTTTCTTGGCATAGCTTCTCTTTGTAATAATAACTGGTGCATGATAGCAATTTTGTACGTCACTATTTTAATGTACTTAGAATTGACGATAAAAGTTCAAAACACATTATTGATTTCGTAAAATTCCAAGTTTTCCATTGTAATAACTTGAGAAATCATTGTCTTGAAAATTAATACCAAATGCTGTTTCTATCTAAGATATTGTTTTCATAAGTCGTCTAGGTACATAAATAATGCATAAGCTGACTAGAGATTTAATAGATAATTCATAACTAGAAAACAATATTACTCGACTGGCACATGTATCTTAAATAACTTATTTATAGCGTTTCTCTGAATCTACATAATATCTAAAATGAAATCTTAATTAAGACAAGAAAATCGAGTATTAAGTAATTCAAATGGTACAATTAACGGGTATACCATGGTTATTTTTTTTAAAATAAACAAGGCCACTTTCAGTGTGTACTAAAATTCATTGGTGTGTCTATGCTAAGCCAACAAAAATAGTACAAGTTTTCCAGTTGCCGCCAAAAGTAAGTTTGCACATTCTTCTTAGCGTGTCGATGTGAACCCATATGGAGGAATTACAATGAAGAAATTACATCGTAGCAGCAAATGAAATGCAGTTTGCACATTGAAACATTAATACTCAATACCTCGACATAACAACTCTCAAACAACCAGCCTTTGTAACAAAACTAACTGTTCACTATTCAAAGGTAATTCGTATAACAAACAATTGGTCCAACAATTTGTATCGGACGGAGTGGTCTAAAGTTTCAAACATTCGGTACTTAATTGCGCAGTTGAAATCGGACCCTGGAATTTGGACTGTTCTTGATTGTTAGTTCGGGTTTGGGTCACTAAGGGATCTTACGTACAGACGGCAGTTTGCCGTTGACATAAGGAACGGCAGCCGCTAAACGTTGAGATGTCTCTGTCTATATGTCTTAGCCATTTTATTTACTTTTATTGATATGTCATCGGCTTAACCACAACATGACACCGATTTTCCTTTGATATACCATAGTCATGCTGTAGACTTATATCGCGGATGTAACGTCGATGTCATGCGGCTACTTGGCATCAACATGTACAGTGCGACAAGGATCTTCTGGCCAACGGATGACATTGTCAGGAGGGCGCTAGCATTCAAAAGGGTAGCCAGAGCAAGAAAATCTACCTTGATTCAGGGAGTTTAGGATGCTGTTTAACGAATATTTTTTACCCAAACACGGCAGTCAAAGAAAAGATTTCTTGGATGGAAATGTCGTTGAAGGCATTTTCTACCTTAAGAGGCATATCATGTATGTTACACCGTTTTAGACGCGAAACAATTGTATTAACAATAAAAACTATTGAAAATTAAAACTTATTTTAAAGAGTTTAGCTCTACGGTATTTAAAAACAATCATAATAATAGTTTATAACACAGGATAGAACACCACTAAAATAAAACAAAAGGGAAAATCAGAAAATCTCTTGTAAGTATAGGGCGTTTTCTCTACACTCGATCTGGCAACCGCATTTTTTAATTTGAGAGCGTTAGTTCCGACTGTCACCGTTGGCCAGAAGATCCATATCGCACTGTAATTATTTATCGATTTGTAGACGGCTGCCGTCAAGTGGCGGACAGTTTTCTTCGATGTGTTAGCCGTAAATTCACTGTCTGTCAGCAAGCGTCAGAGCGCCTGCGCTTTTACACTTAGGCGACTTTAATGTCAATTTCATACATAAATGACAGCAGTAAGCCCATTAAGAGCCATATGACAGTCTGGAGATTCTCAGATTTTACCGAATTTATCAATGTGTGTGTGCGATTTTATATGTCCGGGACACAAAAAATGTTAACTGTAATCAAACAATTTTGATACTTTATCTCTAGGTAGTAGGCTATGCGTATGATGAACATAGAAAATGATGGTCATGTAAAAGTCGATATGATAAATTAATGTTATACCAGTTTTTTTGTATTTAAAATACCTACGCGAATACAGTTCGGAATTAGGGCTCGCGTCAATTCCTTTCGCGAACATTTTCCTTTTGGTAATTCAATAACTAAATTCACAGATTTAAACACAAACGTACAGTTATAATAACGTAAAAACTTATAGCATGGGAAGACACGAAATGCATCAAAAGGGTGAAGACATATCGAGGCGGGTAACACGTACCGACCTGCACCGACTAACCAGTGATGTGCCGTGTTGGCTATTTCATAGAATTGAAATGCTTTATAGAGATTCTTCCGACTCAAGTCCTGATTGAACCTTGTTTTAAAAAACATTCTAATGTCAGTCGGTACTTATTTGGATTTTTGTAACGAATTTCTAAAATATTTCGAGATCAAAAAAAGATGACTTGGCACATCACTAGTCAGTCGGTTCAGGTCGGTACCAGTTATCTGCCTCTTTATGTCTTCACCCAAATCGTGACTCTGAGAATAGGTATTTTTTTACGAATGTGAACTCCATGAGAAACGGGGACTAAGGTTTATTGGTGGATGCTGCCGTTGGTTCTGCGCTTGATCTACCACGTGTCATACCAACTGGGTGCTATGAGGATTTATTAACACATAAATACCTTTTAGTGTGACGCTGTTCTTTGATATGATTTGTATTTTGATATATGAAATATGTCACAAGTTACTATAGCTTCATTCAGAAAATGTAGTTAAGAAGCTTTCGATCAATATTTCAAGTATTTAATGTATAACAGATGATAAATAACATCATTTTCATATTTTTTTTAGTTTAATAAATTAAAAAAAATGAAATATTATATGAATGTGGACTTGAATAGAACCATTGAATTTCATGGCATTTGCGTACAATTTGAATACAGGTTCATATTAACTACATACACATCCCATGAAACGCTTCTACTAAAACAAGCGTTTAACTATACAAGTTTATAGTTAGGATGTGGATGTGAAAGTCACTGGTGCAATCAGTACCCAGAAAGAAAATTCATGTTAACTAAGCAAAATATTGCCCTATTTATTTAGGTTTAAACTATTGAAATACTGTTACTAGCGTATGGAATTAATGCCATGAACAAGTCTCACACAGTATGGAATTGACGCCAATGGCCAATGGTACGTACGTACAAGTACGTATCAAAGATCGTGGAACTAAATAACGCCTCTATACGGTCCATATAAAGAAAGACAGCTGTTCTTTGACTTTTTGTCGTCCGCTTACTCTTATTCAAAATCCAAAGCACGAATGTTTACTACTCAAAGTCAAATACTAAAAACAAAAGCCCTTATTTGTCTTTAATTTTGTTGGTTTGATGATCACTTCACCGCCATACTATTTCAACAAAACCGACTTCAAAAACAAAAGTCACCAAAAATTCTTAAATCAACTCTTGAAAGGACTCCATTTTAGGCAAACCTTGTCCTTGGAATGGAGTCCTTTTAAGAGATTATTTAAGACTTTTTAGTGTATTTTGTTTTTGAAGTCGGTTTAAGTTATTTTATTTGCAAATTGTTAGTAATTAAAATCGAGGGGAGGGGGTTTCACCTTTTGACTCTGCTCTTTAATAAGCTACAAAGTACCTTACATAAGTTCCGGCGTCATAATCACTGAACTCCTAATCATTAAGGAGTTCCACTATCAGCTCAGTTCTACAAAATAGTGACTATCAGACGTAAAGACACGTCAACACGTCAACGTCAAGTATTTCAATACTAGTACAAAACACTATACACGTCTTTTAGATTTAAGGGTTTCCCTCGATTACACCAAGACCCCATCATCAGTTCCGGATTTGGCCACAATGGGACCAATTAAAAGTCAAACCCTATAAGAAAATGACAAAAAAAAATCTAATCGGTCAATAAATGATTGAGATATGAGGATGATATACATACAAAAAATAACATACAATCTAATTGATTGATCTATTAATTGAGGGTTTCCCTCGATTACACCAAGACCCCATCATCAGTTCCGGATTTGGCCACAATGGGACCAATTAAAAGTCAAACCCTATAAGAAAATGACCAAAAAAAAATCTAATCGGTCAATAAATGATTGAGATATGAGGATGATATACATACAAAAAATAACATACAATCTAATTGATAACCTCCTCCTTTTGAAATCAGTTAAATAATAACTATTTGCCAGCAGACACACAATATCATAAAATGTACATTCATTACTCAGTTATCCCGTACGGAACGTAAGTCCATTTTACCCGTTGCCAGTTTTTATGGATGTACTAGTGGCCCCAGTAAACTGTGTTTCGAATCCAGCCTCAGCGCGCCCCAACTCCGTTTCATAATAACTTAAGGGGTAAGAGGTAAATACCGATTCAACAAAGTAAATATCATGAAAATCGGTCTACCGTTGTTAAACTATAAAGTAGTGTTAGCAACCCCGGAGTAACGGCAGCACTACGGGCCTATATAAACTGAAGAAGACCAGCGAGCGCCCTCTTTTGGCCGTCGGCTCGCGCTCTGTTAACATTGGACTAGGACCGTGTATTTTTTTTTTCACGTTAAATACCTGTAAATATTTTAGTTAAGAAATAAATCAATACTTTCTTTATTTTCGTATGTAAGTTGTTGTTTTTTCTAAGAGTAGTGTTACTGATACTACTTTATTTTATATAAATAAGGTTATTATTTGCAACCCCATACATAATATGCAATAGAATTGGTACTATTGCCTATTCTTGGCCTAATTAATTTAGTATTTGTCTAAAATTGACATTTAACTGTTTGGTGATAGAAACAGTTTGCTCATCATGTACCACAATTTTATTTTGTGGAGAATTTATTATTACTATTATTTTTGTCGATAATTTTGGTCCTAGTATCTGCACATTTTGTTTGATCAAGTTTCGAAAATACACAATGTATATGATAAAAGATCTTTGTTTTAACTCATGAACCTCTTGAAATAGTCACCATATATACAAATCTTTCTTGTTTATAGTATTAATAAGGATTACTTTCTATGCAAGTTAACTTAAAATTGATTAATCATTTAAATACAACTACAAATCGATACAAAAGAACGAATACTTTTTTGTTATAATTAAAGACCATCGACGATGTGGAATGCACTATGTGGCTTTATGCCTGTTGCATAAAGCCTCAAAGCGAATTGGTCGCCGTATAAAAATTGTGCAAAGCGTGATATTTTCAAATTTGGAATGAGTATCATACACGAAATAAAAGAGTAGCAGCGAAGACAACGAGCGACACACCCTTCCCCTCCGAGCGCTCGGCGCTGTCTGTCAAACATCGATCGAAGATGAATGTTCGTGACAGCTCCAAATCTCAAATTTATAGGTTACTTTAGTAAGATATTTTGAATATATTGCACAAGATAAAATCAAGAATTTAGATGCTAAGTCAAAGATAGGAACCTCTACAACATTGTTTTATCAAATAACACAGAATAAGTGCAATGTATCTCAGAGATAATCGCCTGTCTTTAGGTGCATATTTTATGCCAAAACATGGTTTCAATTTCGTCTTCATTTGGAATAACCAGAGCGATAAATAAAAAAACAGAGTCGACACCTTGTATACGAACGTAATTCCCTTCCAGTTTATGTTATTTCGATAGCTGATGTCAACAACTGATCTAGAAAAGTTCACCAGAAAAACCGTCAATTTGGCTTCTATGATTGCAAATTATAGACATTTTAAAGATTGAATCAAAAATTCAGAGTCGACATCTTATGGAGATAGTTCATTTCTACCCAATTCATTCAAAAAAAGTAGTCAGTTAAGTCATTTTTGGGGAGAAAACTGGACTTGAACTTTGTTAGAAGGTAGGTGACAGCAGCCTTAAGGATGACTACTTTAAGCAGTAGTCTCTAGTGCCGCTAGTGTGTCAGAATACTATAGAAAACTGATCCGTATGTAATTTTCTATCTTGCTACGTAAATAGATGGCTAACGAAGGAGTAGTTTGTTATCTTCAATGCTCGTTATTTATGTCTTATCAAAGGTCAAAGTGAACGCAGCCTGCATCCTATTTGGTAAAATTATAGACTGTTCGTCGTGTACGTAAGCTTGAAATCATGTACCGACTGCAAATAAATTTATTATTCCTAAATACATAGAAGACAAATGCTTGTTATGTAAAGCTTTTAAATTAGTTTTATATGATGGCGGTTTTTCATTTCTTGATTTCTAGTTATTTACCTATATCTCAAAATCTACAAAATCAATTTTGATGAAACTTATACTTTTCCCTCAGTTGGAATATACTAGACTGAACTTAATTGAATAATATTGAAATCACTTTTCATTTTCAAGAAATCCGTGAACAAACATACGAGTACATAACACTTGAGAAACTTGGCATATTTGTTTAGAAACTTAATTACTTAGATCATCATACTCAAATATTTTCCAATTACTAACAATATCACAAACATACGGGTCGAATTAAATACCTCCTTTTTATGAAATCGGTCAAATAAATTACCAACAATAAACTAACCCCCTTATTCATAATAATTCAAACGGTCAAATAAACCTATTTTAGCTATTACACTGTTTTGTCACTTTCTGTCAAATGATGACAGCACCAAGAAAGAACGAGACAAAACAGTGTTTAAAACAGGTTTATTAGACTGTTTGCGTTTTTATGAATAAGGGTGTAAAGCTTTAGTCAAAGGAAGGAAAGGTTAAGGTTATTGCCTAAAAAAAGTCTAGCATTTCTTTTACTGGGGCTAAAGTGCCAAGAGCCATATTTCGCGGTCTCAGTAAACCAAGCTGTTAGCTATCAGTACAACTTCGCATTTTATTGGTTGGAGTGGACCTTCTTTGTGATGTACCCTAAAAGGTTTAGACATCGATACTTTTCGAAACTATCGACACAGAACATATAATAGTAGGTATGCTATCGAGTAAAGATATCTGTAGGTAGCCATAATGTCAAAAGTTCGTAAAAGAGTGATAAATAATGAAATAATAGGCACCATTTACATTCATTTTTCTGACCCCAAAGTATGTTGCTAATGCACCTGTGCTATGGAATGGGAATTAGAAATATCGGTGATAACAAAGTTATTGATATGTATTTACAGTCGCGTTATTTCTGATTATAAACATAGTGGCCCAATCACTTATTTAATTTAGCATTAAAATAAATAGGTAATATGTTTTCGTCCATTGATTGCATGTACCTACAGACGACAGCACGTCAAGCTAAACACTGCGGTATCTTATGCTGTTGGAATAAGGGCTATTTTTAAACAAAAATGTTTATTCTGATATGCTGGCGACTGCACCTTATGACCATAATACCTACCAGAAAATTTATCTGCCAAGGAAGAATGAGAATTATGTTGAATAAGGACACACGTAGGTATCTCGCATGGATTAAATCACACATTGGCATCCGCGGCAACGAAGAGGCAGACGAAGCTGCAAAAGCCGCCGCCAATCTCCGCAAGTCCCCAGATTTTGCAAGCATTCTAATCAGTCACATAAAGTGGCTGAATAAGCAAAAGTGCGAAGAAGCAGCCGAACAATTCTATTCTACTCCCACCAAATGCACATACACTAAAAGTCTGCTACCAACTTTCTCCCAAATAAGAGACTACTTAAATTTCGTTACACCCAGATTTGTACTTACACAATTTTTGACGAATCATGGATATCATCGAAAATACCTTTTCCGATTCAAAATCGCTGATACAAACTCTTTCCCGTGCGACGACACGTTTCAATAAACCTTCCAACATCTCCTGACAGAATGCCCACGATTCGCCTCTAAACGCTCCGACCACATAATCATTTGCCACATCCATATGCTCAACGATCCTTACAAACTCTCAAACGTGGTCTCAAAAGAGGCCACACTTAACAGTTTTAACAACCTACTCACATTCATAGTTTCCGAATTTAAGAATTTCAATAAATAATCCCATTCTAAACCAATGTTGGCCTTACAGTGTATTCCGATAGCACTGTAAGCTCAATAAACACGTATTGAGATTAACAACAAAAAAAAAACTAATTATACAATTAGAGATTAACACCGAGGATACATGCCAATGAAAAAATTTTGATAATCTTGAATTTGATCTAAAATAAAATCATTTTTACGCAGAAACAAGTTAAAAAATCTCAGATCTTGGACATTCCTAGTCCTCAGATATATGGCTCTTTTATTGGCCAAAGAAATTGCCTCTTTTACAGCCGCCCGGAGAATTTAAACTCGAATATAAATTAGGTTTCTGTGCTAAGGTTTACTTAATTCTTTTCCTTAGCTGAAACATCAATGTAAGGCTTTATTAAAAAGTTAATGTACTGTTCATTTGATCAATAGCTAATAAAGATTTAGAGTATTTTTTCCCGGAAGAAACTTTTTTGCTGTAATGGAGCTTATAATTAAAAATTAATCCGTAGATTTCGCTGCGTTTGTTCATTTTGAACTACTCGGTGAATTTGTGCCTGCTTTTTTGCATATTGCATAGTATCATAATCATAAAGTATTATATATTGTCTTAAGCTTTAGCAACAAATACCTTTATCTATTTTTTTTGTAATTCTTGTGAAATAAATATTTTTAACCATATATCTTCAAACAATGATAAGTAAATCGTATATGACTATTTTTGTGATTTTTGATAGATATCTTTATAATCGATGGATTTTCTTTAATTAGTATAATTAGGTATTTTTTTGTTAATCTCAATACGTGTTTATTGAGCTTACAGTGCTATCGGAATACACTGTAAGGCCAACATTGGTTTAGAATGGGATTATTTATTGAAATTCTTTAATTCGGAAACTATGAATATGAGTATGTTGTTAAAACTGTTAAGTGTGGCCTCTTTTGAGACCACGTTTGAGAGTGTTTCTCCTTGACCTGTTGATACAACAAAACATCCTCATATATTTGGGTCAAATAAATATATAAATAAATATAAATATAAATATGCGCCAGACAACACACCAATTGTCTGGTTTCGTGGTAAGGAATTTTCTTCCTTGTGTTACGAAGTACCAGACAACGATAATGACGGGGGCGTCTCCCATAAATACTTAAATACATATAACATCCATGACTTAGGTACAAATGTTCATGCTCATCACACAAACATTTGCCCCCTGCGGGATTCGAACCCGCGACGGCCGGCGTAATAGTCAGGAGCGCTAACCAATACACCAAACGCGTCGTCATAGGGTCAAATAAACATTTACCTTCTTGGTCTTTCTTAAATTCTTTTCCTTTTAACCTTAATCTTAATCACTCGATTTAAATATATTAAACAAATCCTTTTTTCTCGCTGATAGGTTATCGCTCATCTCATTAAGGTAAAAATCTATTTTTTTATATAAAAGACTCAAGTAAAATATATACATACAAATTTATTTACCTACTTTTACCCTAATGATAATAGGGTAAAGTAGATGATTATTTGAAGACGCGTTTGGTGTATTGGTTAGCGCTCCTGACCGTTACGCCGACCGTTGCGGGTTCGAATCCCGCAAGGGGCAAATGTTTGTATGATGAGCACGAACATTTGTACCTGAGTCATGGATGTTATATTATGTATTTAAGTATTTATGGGCGTCGCCCCCGTCATAATCGTTGCCTGGTAGTTCGTAACACAAGGAAGATAATTCCTTACCACGAAACCAGGCAATTGGTGTGTTGTCTGGCGCATTTTTTTTTTTTAAAGATAATAATGTATGGACTTGTTTTGATCACCACAAAAATTGTCAACCTTTGGACAAAATGCATTGACAATAGTGACTGAGTTTGTTACGCTATTTCTTCTCAGCACTAGCCCACAATTGTCCCGAAGCAGTGATAGGGTTTATATTAGGACGTATATAAGTGCCCTCAGAGGGTCTGTATGCAGAAATAAATGACATTTATGGCTTACAGATCAAACTGTAAACCTCCTTTTTTGTAGTCAGTTTAAAAAGAGTAGTCGTTATAGTTGTGGTTAGTTGATGATGCAACCTAACCCGAACTGAAAACATAATTTAAAACAGTAACCAACAGTTCCGCAACTGTAACTGCATCAACTAAGCAAACTGTCCGTCTAATGAAGCGCAATAATGAACTCCCATCGCGGCCGCACGTTATAAGTAATTCTACCAATTTAGTTTCAGTGACAGACCAGTTAGGTGGATAGACGCCAAGCAAAAGTTCAATCAACATAAATTATCGAAAACAAGAGTATTAATATTATATAGTTAGATACGGAATTGTTACTATGTACCTTGTGCTATATGACAATGTCATGTCTGCCAATAACAACCCACCCGCAAGTTCTCTGTAATTATTCCGTGATCATGTCGCTTGCAACGGTGGTGAAAAATCGGAAGCTCATAAATAATAAGGTACTGATAGCAGTCCCGTATCTAACTATTCTCATTTTAGTGACAAAGCGAGTTTAAAACAATATTTTTCCTGTTTCCATGCAATGAACGGCAGCGACGATTGCGGCGGCCGCACTTTTAGTTAGTTAGTAAGTCTATTTTTGTTAAATTTTTAGTAGAATATAAATGTAGAAGCCAAGTGCCAAAAATAAACAAACAGATTATAAGTTCTTAACAAAATAGGTCTATGTCCAGTCCTTCTATCTTATGACGCAACGACTTTTATCGCGACCGCACTTTATAATTATGTTGACTTAGTTTATGTGACAGTCAAACTATACTTGTAGATGCAAATGTCATGATTTTTAATTTAAAATGTAATATTTGTCATATTTTTGAATAGTAGTAGTTATTTTTATTTAATATTGGCAACACTGCTCAGCCCCGCCAGGCGTAGTGGGGTTGAGTGGTGGGGGCCGAATCAACGGAGCGATGGAAGCGGGATGCTCTGGCAGTTCTCGTCCGATCATTGCGAAGTGAAGTGTTGTCCGTTATTTAGTGAAGCACTGACCTTACTTGTAGCGAAAATGATTATTGTGAAATTATTGAATAAAGGTTTGTTATTACTACGACTGGAGTTTTCTTGAAACTTCAGAAGCGGGATAAACCAAGGTATGTACGCTCACATCTTTTGAAACGTTAAAATGAAGGAAGTTTTCAAGCAGTTATTTTAAAGCGATATTTTCATGAATTATAAGAAAATGATTTGAGTATAGAGTCAAATAAAGACCGATTTCATACGATGCCGAATTGGCGAACGAGGTGTCTATTTTATGCATGTGGTCGTGGCGACTCTTCGACCATGCATTTGTAACACCTCTTACGCTCATTATACGTGGTCGAGGCTACTCTTCGATCGTATATAAGTTTGGCTCGTTTGAACATTGAGAAACAGTGAGACACGCAGAAAAATAAAGATAAGCTACGAATTACTGAGGAAATAACTGCTTGCTTACTATTTTACCTTGATTTTAATAAATAACTATATGATGTTATATCTTACAATCTTTATCGATATTTTAAGATCCACTCTAAATACAAATGGATTATCAAATGGATGAGTAAACTATTTTTGTTTACTCGATTACTATGAGTGAACCGTGTGGGTTCGCTGGAAAAGTAAACTATGTTTGTTTATTAAATATGAAATGAAAGTAAATGTGAAATAAAATGAAATTTGTAATTTATTTGCGTGAGAAAACTGTCACATTTTTGGTAGGATTCAGATACAGTTAAGTTCTTTTTTTTTACAAACTATTCAAAAATAGCATGCAAATAATACGGTAGATTCACAATAAATAAAGTAGCAGAATATCACTTTTCATTCCTAGATCACTGTAAATGAACCATGTAGGTTCGCTGGATGATTAAACTTTGTATGTTTGCAGGATTATTATGAGTGAACCATGTAGGTTCGCTGGATGATTAAACTTTGTATGTTTGCAGGATTATTATGAGTGAACCATGTAGGTTCGCTGGATGATTAAACTTTGTATGTTTGCAGGATTATTATGAGTGAACCATGTTGGTTCACTGAATTGTAACTACATTGTACTAAATGGTAACAGTCTGGTCTTGATGGACTCCACTGTATTTTTGGGCATTGCACTTGACTCAGGATTACAGTGGAGACCTCATATTGAAGCCCTAGCTGTGGGGCTGGGCTCAGCTGCCTTTGCAGTTGGGAGGATTGGGTACCTGACTGATGTTGAAACGGCGAGGCTTGTATGTTTTGGTTGCTTCCACAGTATTGTGTCTTGCGGTCTTCTCTTGTGGGGTTCTGCTACGGACATTGAAACCATATTTGTTTTGCGGAAAGGAGCCATTCGTGCTATTTATGGACTTGGTCCTCGTGACTCCCTGAGAGAGGTCTTTGGGAGGATCAACATGTTAACTGTGGCTTCTCAATACATTTTTGATAGTGTAATGTACGTCCGTAAAAATTTGGATGATTTCATGAAGAGGGGCGACATTCGCCCATATAGCACGGGAAGTGAGCGCAAGCTTGTCGTTCCTAACTTCAGATTGGTTAGGGCTAGTGATTCGTTTATGGGAAATTGTATGGAATTCTTTAATAATGTGCCACGCAGTCTTGTCGAGTTGCCGGTTGATGAATTTAAGAAGCACGTTGGAAGCGCGCTTATGTCTGAGGGCTATTATAACGAAACCGAGGCACTATTGTTTATTCAAAAATAATTATATCTTAAAATTTTTATTAAGTTTCACTATAGAGAATCCATTTTCTTTAGATTTTGTTATATCATTTCTTTATTTTTATTTCTAATCGTTTTTTGTACCATTTTTATGTAACGCAGTCCAACCTATGACATTGGAAGTATTTAATTGCCTACGATACAGGTTTTACCTAGTGTAGGCGGTTATCGATTCATGTACTAATACTGTTATGTTTTGTGCTAAAATAAATATATTTTGTTTTTGTTTGTTTTTTGTTATTGTGGGGTTCGGGACTATCTGGGCGACACGAATGTGTGGTCCGTCCGGCCTGCACCGACTGATGTACTTGCCTTTGGTGGTTTCGATTTTACGGCGGCTGGTGGTGGCTGGGTTTGTTCCGGCGTTTCTTCTCGGCACTTGCCTAGTTGTCTGTGTTCTGTCTCGAAGCGCTGGTGGGGCCCAAAAGATAAGGAGACATGTTTCGGCCCTTTCAGGGCACATTTATTTTTATTTTTTTTCACTGTATATTTTGACGTTCATAAGTGTCATTTCATGACCTAAATTGAAATAAAGATTTTGAATTTGAATTTTGAATTGAATTTGAATAATTAAACTTTGTATGGTTGCAGGATTATTATGTAGGTTTGCTGGATGACTAAACTATGTATGTTTACTGGATTACTATGAGTGAACTTGGAGGTTCGCTGGATGAGTAAACTATGTTTGTTTACTGGATTACTATGAGTGAACTTGGAGGTTTGCTGGATGAGTAAACTATGTTTGTTTACTGGATAACTATGAGTGAACTTGGAGGTTCGCTGGATGAGTAAACTATGTATGTTTACTGGATTACTATGAGTGAGCTATGGAGATTCGCTGGGTCAGTAAATAGTTTATTTATATTTATTAATTATGGAAACACAAACGAAATAAATATTAAGTCGAAATATACGAGTAAATTACATTGGTATAATATCACGTTAAGTTTGCATTCCGATAATAGCTAAACGCACCCTTTTTATTTGGTAGTTGTTTACAAGAAAACCAAAATACTAACATATGCTGTAACTATGCAAGTTTAATGAGAAATACGGATTAAATAAATTATATAGTGTTACTATCGAACTAGTTAAGCTTAAAGTTACATAATGTTATTTAGAAAAGAATTGAATATCCAAAAATGAAATGAACAGCAAAGGTCACACACAATCACTTTTTGGGAAACTTGAACTTGACCTGATGATCCCTTATAGGTTGACAACACTATATTTATTGAAATGATTAATAATGTTCGCTGGATTTTACAATGATTTAGTCAACTATTATGGTCACTAGACTACACATTAATATATATACAAAAAATATTGCTGATTTACTAAGTTTGGAATTACCCATGATTTGAGTTTATTTTTCATTAGTAACCGTCTTAAGAAGTTTTAACAATTGATACAGTTCATAGTCAACGAAGTCAATGAAGTTCGTTAAATTCAGCTGTTTGTTTACTGTTTAAATCAAACACAGTAGGCATAGAGTGGGTAACTACTCAGAGGAATTTATTTGGATTTCAGGATGCCTCGTTAAGATGATGATTGGAAAACGCCGCGCTCAATATGACCAAGGAGGAGGCAACGGATGAGGAGGAGTCCTTCAACATCGTCTTCATCGAGTGAAGGAAGGAAAGAACAAGGAAGTCACGTAAGCAGTCTAGAAAAATGGGAGTCCGGTTTGGTGAAGGATCGGGAATAGGAGTAATACAAATATATCTAACGAAAATAGCGGTTTGACATGTTTTAACTGTGGCTGACATGGACATAGGTTTAAAAATCTTTATTCTCATACGAAATGACATTTCATTTATGAGTTGAGAAAAAAAAATCTTATGTAATTAGCCGGTATTCGACTCTAAATACATTTTTAGCTTATTTTTAATATGTTCATACTTTCACACTCTTTTATGGGGTTTGGTAGTGTATTGAATAGCTGTGCTCCCTCAAACAAAATAGTGTTATTTCCATAGTTAGTTCTAGGCGCGGATAGTCCTTCCGCTGATATACCTTTTACGAATGCCCGGATAAGTACTTTAGTGAACATCCAGGTCTCGTGAGCATAGAAGAATTCACTGATTATAGATTCTGGGTTTTGATCAGCTGGGTTTTCCTTTTTGAAAGCGAAGTCAAGTTTAGAATAAACCGCCGACATATGTTTTATTTGCTTATGAAGTACCTTTATTTGATTATCTTTGCCCATGCGGATTTCCTGTTCCAAGTACACGTACCTTGTCTACCTATTCCATGGTGTTTTGATTAATGGTTATATTGATGTTGTTACCATCTTCTAAGTTCTTATTCAAACCAACTTCCCCCTAGAGGCTTCACTTAGTTCCTGCATCATTATTTGCAGTTATTAGGGATTGTCTGTCAGTGGAACTATGATTATCTATGAACCTAAAGTTATTCATTTAAAGTCCTCCCGTTTTTCCCAGTACAGTTTTTGAAGACGTCTGCTGGAACAAGGGTTAATTGCCCTGCGTGGCATTTTCGTATAAATTTTTGATTAGATTTACATATTAACGATCTATTCAAGAGTTATGTAATGCCTGGAAAGCGGTCCACGATTCTTCACTATCAAATGACTTATTAGGGTCGGTAAATCGATGAAGGCATCTGGTATTCGGTTACCATTTCGATAACTGTTGCATCGTCAAAATGTGATCCATGGTACAGATTAAAAACCGAACATCTTCGATAGGTTGATAAAAGAATCAAACTTGTTGGTGAGGCAAATAGTGCCAAAATTTGACATGAGTTTTAGTTCAGTTATTATTTATTAGCATAGTTGCGCTTAGTTAAGGAAGTCAACTTGATGAGCGGTAATTGCTTAAATTCGCTTTGTTACCTTTTTCTTGATAGCGATATGATATTAGAACATTCCCATTCTTTAGACATCTTCCCATATTGAAGAATTGACAGTTAGCCCTTGTAAGGAAGCGCTAGCAATAGTTATATATATATTTTTATTGTGAAGACCACAGCTCTTAATGATGATAACATAAAATACAAAGACAAAAGACAAACTGACGGATTGCTGTGGTCGATTATGTTAGTAATTCTTGACGGTTCTGGTAGGGGCCAAAGTTAGGGGTCTATTCCAATGTGATTACAGTAATTTGGCGAAGTTGCAGTCCTAGTGAGGAAGAGACGTTAAACGCGCTATTGCAGGATAGTTAGGGCAGGATTGGGAAACGAATTCATATTGATTTAGTTTTGGTCCGACGCGTGAAATTTTGCTTTTGGGACAGGTGATGTGTGACGCGACTATTTCCTCTATAACATATAAAGAACCTGGGTGACCGGTATTTTATTTAAAATTAAATGTAAAAAGTTTGGATCCATCAGGAACCACGTGTCTTACCCAACTGAACTAACGTTGACGCAACTGAACATTGATAGCCAAATTTACTTTGATATTCAAATGATTTTGTAGCGAGTTTTCAGTGCCTGAAAACACGGTGATAACATCATTTGCTGAGAATGAAACCTATCTATATCGATTTTTGCCTTACAAACCCCCTATTTACAAAATTTCATTACAATAATTGAAGCCATTTCCGATATTTAAAATATGTACAAGAATTGCTCGTTTAAAGTATAAGATAATGTAAAATTGGTATGAGTTGTACTATAATGTCAAACTAAACGATTGTTTAGCTCTCAGTTAGCATAAAGTATTATGATAAGAACAGTAAATGCAGGACTATTATACAATATTTCTATTGTATAATAATTATTTATACACTATCGCATCAGACCGAATGTCATGATTTTAAACAGTCAGGCACCGGGATTTCAGTTGAATGTTGTTGCGTCCCAGATAACGTCGTTGGGGTTTGAGATATATATTAATGTACAAGATAGTTTTAAGAAAACTTTGTTATTACTGTACATGTTCTTCATTAGTAATTATTAAACTAGATGTATGTCGCAAACATTCTTATTAGTTATAGGTATTATAAGTTTCAACTTATTTTGTAAATTGATTACTGATAAGATTAAATTTAATGTGAGGATAAACTGAGCAACAGCCTTGTCAATTAGGTATTGTTATGACCCGTGCGCCGGGAGGCTGCACGTTGTAGGATGGCCGAATGTCATGATTTTTAATTAAAAATGTAATATTTGTCATATTTTTGAATAGTAGTAGTTATTTTTATTTAATATTGGCAACACTGCTCAGCCCCGCCAGGCGTAGTGGGGTTGAGTGGTGGGGGCCGAATCAACGGAGCGATGGAAGCGGGATGCTCTGGCAGTTCTCGTCCGATCATTGCGAAGTGAAGTGTTGTCCGTTATTTAGTGAAGCACTGACCTTACTTGTAGCGAAAATGATTATTGTGAAATTATTGAATAAAGGTTTGTTATTACTACGACTGGAGTTTTCTTGAAACAAATAAATTAAAAACAATCAGTTTGTTGTTTAAGCCTACAATACATTTAATTTTAATGTTTAATTTAATTTTTAATTTTGTTATTCCTTGCATGACTCAGCAAAACCAACATACGAGTAAGTTAAATAAAGCTGCGTAATAGCCTCTGTTTTGAAGCATCTTCTTTAAGATTAGAGGACTTGACGGGGGTATGTTTCATGCAAATTCAATATTAAGATAATATTAGAGGCAAGAGTGATTCAGTTTATTCAACTTTATTGCGAGATCTAAGACAAAAAGTTGTCTATGTTTTTGTTGAGAGTTTTAATCGCTCAGGCTGCCTGCGTGGAAAGAGATATAAAATTAAATTGTTAAAAACAATGTATAAAAGCCATATTCTATGACTGTATACTAGTTTTATTTTTAATATTTTCTGACTATTTACATTGTAGAAGTAATCAATATTATAATTGGAATTGTGTATAAAAACGTTATTCTTCACGTATTGCTGGTCTTTAAGACTTATTTTCTACCTTTATGAAAACATTTGTTCTACGAGAAACATATTTTTATACTAGAAAAATATTGGTACCCTAGCTTTTGCAATAAAGTCACAGAGTAAAAGTGAGCATTAAATAAACTTGTGCAAGTTTCTCGTTGCATTTACATTTAGATGGAATTTTCAGAATGTTCGGACTGACTTACTATACTATACTTTCTCTATTTCCTAAGCTATTTTATTAGGTGTAAATGTGAAGATATTCTAGTAGTACAAAGAAGATAAGGCAAAGAGGAAATATGCATACTAGGGTTCGATTGTTGGTTGCAGTGGAAAATAACAGGAATAAAATGCTATGAAAAGTGATAAAGGTCGCCTTCAATAACAAAGTTAACTAAAAGTGAAAATTGCCCACCTCACAGTGTTATAATGTATTTTAATGAAAAAAACAATCAATGGGGTATAAAATAAACGTTTATTTATTTTTAAGACCTAAGTTTTTAAATCTCTTACTTTAAATCACTCAGTCACGTTCAGGAATAAACCCAAGAGCATAAACTAAAGAAGCCGTGCTCTAATTCCAAAGCCGAAACATAAACAGTCATCTACCTAGAAAGGCTTTCACGGCGCTTATTTGCCTTTCAGTTCAGGACCAGAAGATAAACAATGACTTAGGAAGTTGTCTCTAAGTGCACTTTTAGTATGGAAGTATCTAAGCACATACGACCACTATGCACTCTAGATTGATATAAGTTGAAGCATATCTATCCACTCTTAAAGGGAACAAAACCGTATTGACATCAAACAGGTATCTAACATACGGAAGCACGTCACGTAAAGGGATAAACAACGACGCGGCATTGGATCTGCTACGGATAGCAGACGCCTCAAAAGATCGCGTTTGCTACCAATTATGACTTCTCTCTTCTTCTTCGTTCTTTATGTGAGTGACATCACGTTTGACAGGGTAAACAGATAGTCAAACATCGGACTACTATAGGTAAACCGCTTCATTGAGACTTCGTCTGCGGGGCAAGGGGCACGAGAGGAGGGATAGCGGGTCGCGCGAGAGGTGCGGGCGGCGCGGAAACACCCGCCCGCGCCGCTCACTAACCGAGCTCTCGTCCCCCCGCACCCCTTTGCCCCGCAGGCGAGATATCAATTTCGCAGTCTACCTATAGCCGTAAGCGAGTGATAATAACGCATGCGCCGCTGGTCGAGAGTGGGTCCCGAATTGATCTCGATCCTAGGTGGTTGTTACGCTATGAATTTGATAGGTAGGTTGTAGTATGGAGTTTCATACAAAGAATACAGAAGTTTGAGTTGATATAGTACTGTTCCCATACGAGTGGTTAGATCTGCTTCAACCTTTAATATCCTGGAAAAACAGCGTTTGATGTATCGAGAATATTACGAAACTCACAAGGGGCTCTGACAATTGAGCGTAAACAAGTGATGAGCCGTCAAATGCACTGCTATTTTTGTATCATTATAAAGGTTAGTTTTTGTGTAACAGCCCAAAAGTAGCAACCAGGTCATTTCATGTCTGATTTTTGAGGTGTAAATTACTTTTTTAAATGACCTGCTTTGGTTACCTGATTTTTAATGTATTTATTAAGTAGGAGAAAAGATAAATGGATAAATGGATGGAAGTAATTTATTCTTTTTTAACGATGAGTAATGACAAATTTGACCAAATTGGCTATATAGCGCAAAGAATGAAACGGAAATAATAATCAATAATAATATTAATAATAAATAAATATGCGCCAGACAACACACCAATGGTCTGGTTTCGTGGTGAGGAATTTCTTCCTTGTGTTACGAAGTACCAGACAACAATTATGACGGGGGCGTCTCCCATAAATACTTAAATACATCTTACATCCATGACTTAGGTACAAGTGTTCGTGCTCATCGCACAAACATTTTCCCCTTGCGGGTTTCGAACCCGCGACGGCCGGCGTAATAGTCAGGAGCGCGTCGTCAAAAAATAATTGCAGATTTACGCCAAGTTTTCCATTTACATGATCGGAGGTAATAACCAAATATAGAAATATGGCTCCAAATTTTACTACTTCTTAAAATGTTAATGTTTAAGAATACCTATGTCATATACGAGTAGAATTGCAAATATGCTTGACAATTTTCTAACAATGGGTAGCTAATATGCAATGTTAAACAAAAAAAAATCTGTATCCAATGCGTTATAAATGACTTGCTCATTTCCCTTGGCTGTTATAGTGAGTTACTAGCGGCCCGCCAGCGACTTCGTACGCGCGTTTTAGTTTAAAACTCCGTTCCCATAGATCGTAGCGAAAATTTATAAATCTATACGCATTGAACTACTTCTATCATTTTTTATAACCTTACCAATAAATCCTGTGATGAGCGAATTCAAACAAACAAACAAAAACATCCAGTTTTAAAATACATAGATATGCGTACAGATAAATGTTACATTATACATATGTACACACAACCAAGGCAACATCCCAACATCAATAACAAACATGTGTCAAAACATTCTGTCTCAGATATGTCAAAATGAAATAAAAATTATTTTGATCATAAGCACTAAAGAGTATTGATATCAACTTGTAGCAAATCATCCCCAAAATAACTTTCTACCCCTTTTTAACCCCGTTACAAGATAAATTTCAATAAAATTTGATATACGTTTTTCGTCAATATTCATAAAGTATGTTTATGCAAAAATTGAAGTAGATTGGACCAAGGAGTCACATTTTCCCATACAAACTTTGCACCCCTTTTTCAACCCCTTAGGGGTGAAATTTCGGAAAATCCGTTCTTATCGGATCCCTCTGTCACACAAAGAACACACCTTCCAAGTTTCAGGTTTCTACGATCAGCGGTTTAGGCTGTGCGTTGATCCGTCAGTCAGTCATTCAGGACAAAGCCTTTTATATGTATAGACTAGACTTTTTGCCCGCGACTTCGTTCGCGTGGACTTCAGGTTCGTCCCGTCTAGTAGCGCAAAAAATGTGTTTTTTTACGACCTCACATTAGATAGAAACCTCAAAAATTGTAGCCTATATGTTATTCTGATGTATAAGCTATATTGTGGTAAAGTTTCATTCAAATCCATTCAGTAGTTTTTACGTGAAAGAGTAACAAACATCCATACATCCATACTTACAAACTTTCGCCTTTATAATAGAGGTAGTAGTAGGATGATATCATATAAATTCGAGTTTATGTGAAGTTATCATTATATGTTTTAAATATTATTTAAAAAGAGTGTTATCGTACATGAATGTTATACTAAATGTTATTATTATACTAAATAAACGTTATTTGTTTTAATTATTATATCATGTAAATGTTATATTAAATGTTGTTATATGAATTGATTTTAGCTCAATCGTTTGTTATACGTTTTAAAATTATATCATTCAAAATTATATCATTCCATCATTATACTAAAAAAGTGTTATATTAAACAAAATTATATTATGTGATTGTATATGTTTTGAACTTTATATGATATGTTGTTATATTATACACTAGCGGCCCGCCCAGCGACTTCGTACGCCCGTAATAGTTTTACTCCGTTCCCATAGATCGAAGCGAAAATATTTATAAGCCTAACGCATTAAACTACTTCTTTAGCCTCCCCCGATAAAATAGCTATCTAACAATGTATCTAACATATTTTATAATCGGACCAACAGTGATAAACCTGTGATTAGCGCGTTCAAACAAAAAACTTACAAAAACATCCAGTTTTTAAATATATAACGTAGAAATGCGTAAGATAAATGTTATATTTTGTGTACACACTACACGTAGCCCGGTCTTTAATCTGGTCAAACTTACACGGGGATAATATCTTTTTATTTTACAACGAAATGGAAATAGGTACATTCTACCCTATCGTCTTTCGTTTATTTCTTTCGGATGCTAATAAAAAGACCAGGCTCTACTCAGTGCGCTTACAAGCATCATGCCACATACAGGCTGTGGGAGAAGCAAATTACCTCAAGTCTTCTCCCGCTACCTTAAGTTTGAACTTGAGCTTTGGTTATGATCATAGCGAATACTCTACTTTCTTGAATTCAAATCGTGAATTCAAAGGGACAATTCTATGTAGGGCTCTACCCCATCATCATCATCAACAACCAAAAGCCGTTTACTGCTAAACATAGGCCCCACGAAACGTTTTCAGAGAAGTTCCAGATTGGACACCATTCGACCACAGAAGCAGCGTAGAATGTCCACCGACAATATGAACAAACGATCTGCAATCTACACTGGACACAGACCTCTTGATACCTAGCCTGTTTTATGGTTTTAACCCAAAAAATATTATTTACAGTTCTAAGGAATAAAATCTCTTCTCGAGCATTTCGAGAGCAACATCAATAACAAACATGTGTCAAAACATTGTGTCTCAGACATGTCAAATGATTGTCAAAAATGATATAAAAAATATTTTTCTCATTAGCACTAAAGAGTATTGATATCAAATTCGAAGCAAATCACCCCCATAATAACTTTGTACCCCTTTTTACCCCCTTAGGAGATGAATTTCAATAAAATACAAAATCAGTCTTCCGTCAATTCTGTAAAAGAATATGTACGCAAAATTTGAAGTAGATTGGACCAAGGGATCACGTTGTCCCATACAAACTTTGCACCCCCTTTTGACCCCCTTAGGGGTAGAATTTAGGATAATCCCTTCTTATCGGATCCCTACGTCATACAAAGAACACACCCTCCCAGTTTCAGGTCTCCACGATCAGCAGTTTAGGCTGTGCGTTGATCCATCAGTCAGTCAGTCAGTCAGTCAATCAATAAATCAGTCGTTCAGGACAAAGCATTTTATAGGTATAGACTAGCGGCCCGCCCGCGACTTCGTACGCGCGTTTTAGTTTAACTCCGTTCCCATAGATCGTAGCTCGTAGCGAAAAATTATAAGCCTATACCTATACGCATTAAACTACTTCTATAGCCTTCCCTGATAAATTAGCTATCTATCATATTCTATACCCTTAGGTACCAATAGATTCTGTGATTAGCGCCTTTAAACAAAAAAATGAAAACATCCAGTTTTAAAATATATACATAGAAATGCGAACAGATAAATGTTATATTCGACGACGCGTTTGGTGTATTGGTTAGCGCTCCTGTCTATTACGCTGGCCGTCGAGGGTTCGAATCCCGCAAGGGGCAAATGTTTGTGTGATGAGCACGGACATTTGTACCTAAATCATGGATGTTATATGTATTTAAGTATTTATGGGAGACGCACCCGTCATAATCGTTGTCTGGTACTTCGTAACACAAGGAAGATAATTCCTTACCACGAAACCAGACCATTGGTGTGGTGTCTGGCGCATATTTATTTATTTATTATATTTTATGTACACTCAACACGCAGCCTGGTCTTTAAGGGTAAACTTACTCGGGGATATTATCTTTTTATTTTACAACGAAATAGAAATACTTCCTACGCCCTTTCGTTAATCGTATATTTCTTTCGGGCACTAATAATACCAGGCTACTCTCTGCGCTTACACAGCATCATGCCACATACAGGCTGAGGGAGAAGCGAATTCCCTCAAGTCTTCTCCCGCTACCTTTTAAGAGTTTGAACTTTAGCTTTGTTTATGGTTATAGCGAATACTCTACTTTCTTGAATTCAAATCGTAAATTCAAAGGGATAATTCTATGTAAAGATCTACGCCATCATCATCATCAACACCCAAAAGCCGTCCACTGCTAGACATAGGCCCCCCACGAAAAGCTGCAGATTGGAGACCCTTCGACCACAGGAACAGCGTAGAATGTCCACCGACAATATGAACAAACGATCTGCAATCTACACTGGACACATACCGCTTGATACCTACCCTTTTTGAACACACAACAATATTATTTACTATTCTAAGGAATAAAATCTCTTCTAGAGAGCAACATCAATAACAAACATGTGTCAAAACATTATGTCTCAGAGATGTCAAATGATTGTCAAAAATTAAATAAAAAATATTTCAATCATAAGCACCAAGAAGTATTGATATCAATTTTGTAGCAAATCATCCCCAAAATAGCTTTCTAGTAGAAAGCTATTTTACCCCTTTTTAACCCCGTTACAAGATTAATTTTAATAAAATTTGATACACAATTTAACGTTAATATTTTTAAGGAATGTTTATGCAAAATTTGAAGTAGATCAGACCAAGGAATTTCATTTTCCCATACAAACTTTGCACCCCTTTTTCAACCCCTTAGGGGTGAAATTACAGAAAATCCCTTCTTATCGGATCCCTTCGTCATACAAAGAACACACCCTCCAAGTTTCAGGTCTCTACGATCAGCGGTTTAGGCTGTGCGTTGATCCATCAGTCAGTGAATCATTCAGGACAAAGCATTTTATAATAATAGATAACGAAAACATAACCCGTAGCGGTGAAAATGTCGGCACTTACGGAACCCCTGAGGAGATGACACCCAATATAGAAGCGTGATTGGCTGAGAACAAATGATGGAGTGGATTCTTTTGTATCAGGGATCATTTGGGATACGTTTGTTTTGTATCATATTCTGAAAAAAAAAAACATCAAATTTGTTTAAAGTGTTATAAAACTTGTGCCTTTATGTGTTGAAATATGACTTAAGAGAAGGGTTGATAATGTAGTGCTAGAAAACGAATTCTTATAAAATATACTTAGTCAGTCGGAAAATAATTTCACTTATTATAATCTGTTTCCAGAGTGATAGAATATTCAACATAGATTTATAAGTATTTTACACAGGGGTCGCTAATATTTAACGAATAATATCAAGTACCTAATTACATATAACAGTTGCTTTATATGTCAACAAAATATAAATTAACACAAAAAAAACCATTTAATAATGTAAAAATACACGAGTATGAAATTACGAATACCCTTGCATTATGCACAAGATAAGTTGTATTTAGTGTTCCATGGATCCCCTAATCGAGGCAAACACATTAGCGTTACAGTGGGGCGGTCAGTGTGCGAATTCAGGCAGGCCAATCGCCCTAGTGAGCCTACAAACTGTAATCACGGGTACTGTAATTGAAAGTTGGCGTTACAGGAGCTCAATTTTTGAATCACTCGCTTCAAGATGGCGAGTGATTTTCGTTAGAAGATGAAATTAAAGTCATAGAAAAACTCTCGTTTTCGAACGAAAATCACTCGTAATATTGACGCGATTGGTTAAAAAAAATAGGGCCCAGGGGGCGTATTGCGATCCAACTTAATCCGTTCAATTCCGAGGCACTTCAATTCCTACTCAGCGTAAACGAATATTTTCAATATATATATAATATTATAATAATACTACAATGCTAACAATATTAATTTTTATATTGTTATATTATAGTAATATTATCAATATAATGCGAAATTGCAATAAGAATTGCTAATTTGACAATAAACCAGAGCGTATTAAATGTCAAAACTGCATCGCAATACGCACCCTGTTTTATTTTGACCACTTGGAAGAAAATCAATTTCACTTTAAATATGATTTAGACAATTTACTCATAGTTAAGTAAGATGGTTTACCAAACACGTAAGACCAGACAAATACTCTAAGGCCCACTTGCGCACGATGATTTAACCCAGGTTTACGCTAACCCAGCACCCGCTGCATGGCACATCGATAAACCTGTTTGTCGCGCGCTTTACCGCGTCTACCTAGATAGTTTATCTCCACGTGCATGGTACAGTCTTAATATATCTATATCGCGGGGTCGTAGACAATTAGTCTCTAGTGCGTACATGGCTGCAATATGGCTGCCGTTTTTTATCCAAGTTTGACAGTTTAGGTAAGTTAGCATCTGTCATATATATCGACTACTCGAGGGTGGCAGATAAAACATTAATTTGACGAAAATCCTTTAAAAACCATTTGATTTGGTAAAAATGTCTAGACGATAGCTTATTAGGTTTCATACATATTATATATGAAACCTAATAAGCTTCTACGAGTAGAAAAACGAGCGCAAAAGGCAGAGGACGGAGTCCAAGAGTTAGCTATAGATAGGTAAACCGCTTCATTGAGACTTCGCCTGCAGGGGCACAGAGGTGCGGAGGGAGGCGAAAGCGCGGTGCGTGAGCGGCGGTGTGGGCGGGTATATCTGCGTTACCCGCACCCCGCTCTCGCATCCCCGCGCGCCCCGCCGCCCCGCAGGCGAGGTCTCAATGAAGCGCAATTTACCTATCTATAGCCTGCCTTCCTTTGCGCTCGTTTTTCTACTCGTAGAAGCTTATTAGGTTTCATATTATATAATATGTATGAAACCTAATTAGCTATCGTCTAGATATTTATAAAAATATAATAAACATCTACGAACTCTTTCTTACGCTTTCTACAGCCACCCTCCTACATCGAGATATGAGGGGAGAGACAACCGATGTTGTTGTACCTAGCTCCTAATATTTTTGTCACCTACCTACATTAGTCGTCATAAAATTCCCACCCGTAACAATCCACTCTATGGGCTACCTACCTACCCTCAGAAAGTGCGAAATAGGGGACAGGAACAGCTGAAGGCTTTACCGGTCTCACTCCATCTGAGCGAGACAGACTACCATGGTCTCCTTCGCCCCTGTACCAAACTACCTACCTAATTCGTAATATTTCCTACCTAGTTAGTTAATCGTTACCCTACCTAACTTGCAAGTGGAAATTCCTGACTAACCGGTTTGCTATTCAAATAAAACGAGCCCTACTAGCTAAATACAATGCTTATTTACTATTGCCCCAACAGAAAATTATCTTTATTTGCATTAAAAAACCTTACAACTAATACATGATTGGGTGCCCGTAACATACATGATGTAGATAAAAATAATAGACAAAAACTTTCAACGAAAATTGGTTTAATTAAACGAGATCGAACTAGTAGTTGTTCCTACAAATACTATGAAAAACAAAGTTTTGATAATGATATTTTGGCCAAGTGGAAGTAAGTGGATCCCTAATTCAGTTAAAGTTGGCACGGAACCCTTAATGCGCGAGCCCGACTCGCACTCAGCCGGTTTTTTATTTATTTCACGCCATGTCTGAAATAAATAATAAGTTTGAATTAGTAAAATATTTTGTGTATTCACACTACAAAAGTCGTCAACACAAACAAAAAGAAGTTTTGGTGGTTCTTGTAAAAAAAGTTTTGGTGGTTCTTGTAGTTTTTGTATAAGTAAACGGGTGAATTATCACTTGCAATGATTCATTCCAAAATTGTGTACTAGAACTTACATGACGCCACTGCTCCACCGTTTTATCAGGCCCGTATTCTTTTAGTTAGTTTTTTAAAGCCACCCACTGCCTGTGATGCTGATTTGAGCCCGTTGGCCCTGAATACTCGCCATTGGCGAAGATTTTGTGGAGACTCGAATATAATACACCAACATCTTGAGTTGGATTTTATTACTGCGCATTCTGGAACAAGCTTAGGTTAAGTAACAGTCTATGTATGTTTTATATATGTAATGTAGATTGTTTTTTATTGTACTTACTTTGTATTTGAAGTCATTTTTAAACTTTATTTACACCACACTAATACCGCGAAACAACTCTCATCAAGGACAAAATCAAAAACAGTTTGACATTGACAGAATAAATGACAGACTTTTCAAAAAATACAGATCATAAAACAGCATTGAATGAATGATTTTAGGACAGCCTTATCTGAATGATGTAGGTGTTGGCAGCATCAAAAACATTTTTTTTTAATACGGCAACTCCTTAGTGTCGCGTATATAAAACTATTATCTACGGTAGAAAACTTACCGCGCTGTCAAACCATGCACTGTTGAGCGATATAGACTCGCGATGGTTTAAAATCTTTATCGCGTCGCGCGCGACGCGACAAGCAAACCCATGCAGCGGCTGGATTAAATCATCCTTCTATCTCTGTCAACGACAAATAAACTGATAGAGACGGAATGATGATTTAATGCTGGGTTAGCGTAAACCTGGGTTAAATCATCATGCGCAAGTGGACCTAAGAAACAACGTTTTCACGATCATACAGAATGTGTCACATCATCACTCTTAACGGTGGAGTTATTTTTACAAAAAACTTTAAATAGGGACAATAGCACAGAATATATTATAATAGTACTACATACAGAACGGCCACTCACCTCCCCTCTCTAGTCTGACTTACCTCACTATCGCGCCGGAATTATGTATCTCTTTATGCGGTCGCCTAGCGGGCATGGCACGCGCATGTTTGCGACGTTGACGGAAGAACAAAGTTTTGTGTACGAGAGATGCCTAGGTACTGTGCAGTGTACGGGTGTCTTTCGTCCTCGAGAAATGACTCCGATAGAAGCTTTTTAGGGTTCCGTAGCCGAATGGCAAAAAACGGAACCCTTATAGTTTCGTCAAGTCTGTCCGTCTGTCTGTCTGTCTGTCTGTCTGTCTGTCTGTCTGTCTGTCTGTCTGTCCGTCCGTATGTCACAGCCACTTTATTCTGAAACTATAAGCATTACATAGCTGAAACTTGGTAAGTAGGTGTATTTTGTTCACCGCTTTCCGATTCAGATATAAAAAGTAAGAAAAAATAATATTTAAGGGGGGGCTCCCATACATGAAACTAAAACCTAAAATATATTTTTTACTCAAACCTATGCGTGTGGGGTGTCTATGGATAGGTATTTGAAAATGATGTTGAGGTTTCTAAAACCATTTTTTCTAAAAGTGTAAGGTTTGAGATATAGACGCTTCCAAAGTGGTAAAATGGGCGTCCCCCCCATCTAACTTTTGAACTAAGAAAGTGAAAATTTTGAAAAAAATATATGATGTAGATCTCAACAAAAACTTGCAACGAAAATTGGTTTGAAGGAGATCGAACCAGTAGTTTTTGAGATATTGCACATTTTTATCAACCGCAAATATAACTTTGTCTTTCATACAAACACTATGAAAAACAAAGTTATTTTTGCTGTCGCAATATATTGTGATGTTTTCGTTAAGTGATAGTAAGTGGACCCTGAATTTAGTTAAGGGTGGCACGGAACCCTCAGTGCGCGGGTCCGACACGCACTTAACCGTTTTTTTTTCGTTTCCCAAAAGATGAGAGACAGTAAGTAACTTCATACAAAATATGCAACCATAACTAACCTATTCTAACTATTCAGTTACAGTGAACAACTTTAAAAACGTTAGGTAAAGGTAACATTCTTTAGAATTATGTGTAGTTAAGAAATTATAATTGTAATATTTATGTGATCAGTGAAATTAGGTGTTTGTCACTTTGTCAACCCTTATAGCACGCACACAGACGCGTGCCGGTCGTGTTAGGTGTGACAATAGTATGGTGATTTCTCTCTTGCTTTCCACAACGCAGTCTAAGAACCTGGAATTTCCCGCCTCATTCATAATGACCAGTCAAAAGCCTTTCGTTCTGTCAGTACTTATGTGGCTGTTACCCAACACCAGGATAAGCATACTTATTTCAGTAACCGTAATAAGCACACTTAGATACTATGAATAAGGAATGGTGACGATCTTAGACTGGCTATCACTTTTAGCTTCTGTGATTTCGAATTGATATTATTGTCATTACAACCATACTATTCATATCATCTTGTTCTGTGCATACATGGTATTTATCCATAGTAAATAATGTTAATATACTAATTTTTAGGGTTCCGTACCCAAAGCTTAAAAACGGGACCCTACTACTAAGATTTTGCTGTCTGTCTGTCTGTCACCAGGCTGAATCTCAGGAACAGCGATAGCTAGACTATTAGAAGTATTTCTGCTGCTGCTATAACAAAAAAAATTACAAGAGTGCGTGCTCGAGTCCAACTCGCACTTGACCGGTTTTTATCAGTTTCTTTGCTATTCTCATTCCCGAGCCTCTACAGGCGTTATCTCATAAGTTATTCATAAAAAAACCTCGAAACTTCCAAGATGGGGCTGGTTTGATCTGATTAGCAGATACTCTGATTAAATTCGACGTTGCGGCGGTGCTGTTAATCTGGCCTGCTTCTCATCTAAAGTCAGATAACGTCTTAAGGGGAAGGTGTTGGGTAAATAATATTATCATTTATCTGGTTGTCAAGTCTGCTAATAAAATAACTTGATATAGCAATATGTATATTATTGAGCATAACGTAACGCGCGTTGCTGATACGTTGCTGACGCTGCGACATTGGACAGTGCAGATCCGTTGTTCTGCCACACTCGTTGTTCTGCAATGCAACGCATCGTTTGCCATCCTATTCAGATTTATGTGTTCAACAACGTTGGCACCGCTTCGACGTCGTACTTTCAACGTAACGCATCGGCAACACTCCTGTGAATTTGCTCTAATTTAGCCCCAGCGTCGCTTAGCGAAAATTTAAAGAAAAAACATTTTTTTTTCTACTTAAGGTATGTAATGTTTACTAGACGTGTATCCATGTCAATTATTACATATCAGTCTGTTTGTCCAGTCAAACGAGAGAAATTAGCACAATTTCCCACCTAACTCGCTTATCCCGGCAACAACCACAGTGTGCAAAACGCAAAACGGAGCGAATATCATTTTACGATTGACTAGCTTTTGCCCGCGACTTCGTCCGCGTGGAATAGTGACTTCTTTCTCCCGTTTTTTACACATTTACCGCTATATCTTTGCTCCTATTAGTCGTAGCGTGATGTTATATAGCCTATAGCCTTCCTCGATAACTGGACTATCCAACACAAAAAGAATTATTCAATTCGAACCAGTAGTTTCGGAAATTAGCGCGTTCAAACAAACAAACAAACAAACAAACAAACAAACAAACAAACAAACAAACAAACAAACAAACAAACAAACAAACAAACAAACAAACAAACTCTTCAGCTTTATAATATTAGTATAGATTGACAACCTGACGGTCAGAGGCCACGTTTCAAAAGATTAAAAATAAATTCTTCGAGCAAACATTTTTGAAATTTCAAAACCCATGGGCTATTCGTTTGGAATCTAGCTGGCTTGGCGGTACAAAAAGATAGTGAAGCGCTCACCTAAAAGTCGGACGCTGTTTTTTTGTTGCGTTTGAGACTCTTTCACCATTGATAGCGAATTTGGAGTTTTACCAGGGCCCACAAGCATGATAAAGGGCACGGAACCTTTCTTGATCTGGAAACTTGGGTAACACACGACCGTGTGTCTAGATTGAGGTTAAATAAAATTACTTCGATAAACGAAATGATTTTATGTAGAGGTTTGCCATCGCCATCTTTACAAATATCTAAGACCCAAAAATAAATCATCTTTATCAAATCATTCTGTCTCTGTCAGTTTATTTGACGTTGACAGAAACAGAAATAAGATGATTAGCGTAATCCTGCGTTTAAATTATTATGCGTAAGGCCTAAGAAAACGAATGTAGTTTAGTTTTATAAGATTACTTAGTTTTGATAGACATTCAAGGTGGTGAGATCCTTTATAATTTAGTGAGGCATATAAAGAAAAATAATAGTCTCAAATTTATGGTCACTAGACAAACTTCTCCTTAACCTAATTCCATCGCACCTCCATCGGCATGTTGCTCGAGCTAGTTACACTTAGCGGCTAGCACTACTCCTTGTCTCGTACGATATTAACTGCACAGCACCTGTCTAACATGCAGGGTGTTAATGAAATAGCTCAGAACCTCTTAAGGTTCCTGCCTTCTGCGCCGTAACATACTATGACCGTACTAGGAAGGTGTCAGGAATATTATTTGTATTGAAAACTATGAAAAGACCGTTCCGTCACCGACCAAAACCCTCGCGTGTCATGCACAGAGCGTGTCAGCACCAGCAAAATAAGCTCTCGCTCTCGCTCCATGTATCGGTGAGGCAGAACGCTGTAGATCCGTTCAGTGGGCAAAGTAGATCGCATCGTGTTACTTTTCGTGTCTGATACGATCGTAGCACGATCATGGTATGGTACCGTGTAGCGGCCCCATACTTTCAAGGCTTCCTGCTACTCATGTAAAATATCAATCAACCATGTAAATAAATATTCACATTAGAATAGTTAGATACGGGATTGCTACCATGTACCTTATTATTTATGAGCTTCCGATATTTCGGCACTGTTGCAATCGCCATGATCACGGAGTAACTGAAGAGAACTTGCGGGTGGGTTGTTATTACTTGTTATTGGC
This sequence comes from Pyrausta aurata, assembly GCA_963584085.1. Lineage (NCBI taxonomy): Eukaryota > Metazoa > Arthropoda > Insecta > Lepidoptera > Crambidae > Pyrausta > Pyrausta aurata. The sequence continues at coordinate 5,190,807 of OY757275.1, read as the reverse complement.
AGACATATCGGTCTACCCTCCTTCGAAGTCGTTTATTCCGCTCGCCGCCGGTACCATTGTCCACCAACTCACTATTTTCTCGCATCTGTTCTCGACACACAACACTGACAGTATCTGTTCGCGAAACGGCACTATTTTTATTTACACGGTTTTTACACATTCGAACCACTGGATTCCAGACACTTGACAATTTAAACCCGTCCTCACGATTGAAATTTTTGTATTTAGTTATTTCAATCGCTTCCCTAACCAATCTTGGTATGTAGTGGCGTTCTGTCGAAATGATCTGAGGGTTGTGGAACTCGATCCAGTGATTTGGCCCCGATTCTAATAAATGTTCTGCGATAGCAGATTTCTGTCTGTCATTGTTTTTGACCGCTTTTATGTGTGGCACGCTACGGAACGTTTAGTTTGGCCAATATATGAGCTACCTCACTTTGTGTCTAGGTGGAAGTTGCCCTTTAAATCCATTACTCAGTCCAGTAGGACCCGCTGAACATGGACTGAGTAATGGATTTAAAGGGCAACTTCCACCTAGACACAAAGTGAGACACCGAAAAGATAGGGTAGATAGACAACCAGTATTTTTGCCATACATAAAAGGAGTGACGGACAAGGTCTCTAATGTTCTAAATAAATATTCACTAAATACTGTCTTCACTCCATTAAGAAAAGTGGCACAGTGTTTAAGATCGCCCAAAGACAGTTTCCCACTACAACAACCTGGTGTCTACAAAATTGACTGCAGTTGCGGTAGCTCATATATTGGCCAAACTAAACGTTCCGTAGCGTGCCGCATGAGTGAACACATAAAAGCGGTCAAAAACAATGACAGACAGAAATCTGCTATCGCAGAACATTTATTAGAATCGGGGCCAAATCACTGGATCGAGTTCCACAACCCTCAGATCATTTCGACAGAACGCCACTACATACCAAGATTGGTTAGGAAAGCGATTGAAATAACTAAATACAAAAATTTCAATCGTGAGGACGGGTTTAAATTGTCAAGTGTCTGGAATCCAGTGGTTTGAATGTGTAAAAACCGTGTAAATAAAAATAGTGCCGTTTCGCGAACAGATACTGTCAGTGTTGTGTGTCGAGAACAGATGCGAGAAAATAGTGAGTTGGTGGACAATGGTACCGGCGGCGAGCGGAATAAACGACTTCGAAGGAGGGTAGACCGATATGTCTGCCAATAACAAGTAATAACAACCCACCCGCAAGTTCTCTTCAGTTACTCCGTGATCATGGCGCTTGCAACAGTGCCGAAATATCGGAAGCTCATAAATAATAAGGTACATGGTAGCAATCCCGTATCTAACTATTCTAATGTTAGTGACCATGAAAGTTTAAAACAATAAAAAATATTCACATAGTTTTGTGCATACAGAGTGTCCCTAAAAATAATGTCAAATCAAAGGAAGGTTTAATTCTACTGACCCTTTGTTCTGTACGAAAGTACTAAATATGAATCTACCATTACAGTCCTCGTAAATTTACCGTGGAAATGAAAACCAAATTGATTCGAAGCTGGAATATGAAACCCCGGAAATCTATTTCCCCAGAAAGATGGGATTCAGGAGTTCAGCGCAGACAAGCGAAATTCACCTCCCTCGATTTACATAAACGTCTGAACTACTTTATTATGAAAAGTCGGACAATATCTGGAATGGAGGTATAGGGTGTTACAAACGAGGCTTTTTGTTTTTTAGCCAACCATGTATTTAACACTAAATGGAAAAAAGTTGTAAGTCTTCTTACCTCATCAGAATATAAATACTTGATCGCTGCATATTCGAAAAGGCATTAAGGATTTTAGTTAATATCTGGTACATAAAGTCACTGTAACGCTGTCAAAATAATATATTTTAATTCACTCTATACTGTTGCTATATTTTTGGCTTATTAAGCCTGATTTACTATAATAAGTAAGCCTATCTGGTAAACGTTAATTTTTTGTTGGTTAGTTCTTATTTCTCGACAATAAAACAGACCCCTTAATTTTATTATTAAGACACCATTTCCCCTTTTGTATTTCAAGATACTTTGACAGCCCGTTCGAACTCAGTGTAACGAATTGAAAGAAAAAAATTATCATCAAATTCAAATTCAAATTATTTTATTTGCATCATCATCCTGTGTGAATCAAAACGCTAGAACAATCCGGCTCACAGCTTCCAATTTCGAACGGAGAACGCTATTTTTATTAATATTCCGTTGAAATATCGTCTTTTTTAAGCGGTTAAGCCTTCGTTAGAATAAATAGATAACAGGCGAGTTGAAGCAATTTACTTTTAGAATTCTTTTTTCTCTTAGATTACAATATTCCGTATTTTCTCCCCCAAGAGAGTATCAGATGACTTTGTTTTTAATATGCAACTTGAATGAATTGATTGATTGACGACTCATTTGGTGCAAGTGGCGCTTCTGACTACTGAACCGGCGCGGTCGCGGGTTCGAATCCCGCAAGGGGCAAATGTTTGTGTGATGTGATGAGCAGCAGGCTAATGCTTTTTGAGGTACGGGGATGTCAGCACGCGAAATTCTTAACTCCACGTTGTTAAAGTCTGCTTTTGTATTGTGACCTCTTGAAATAGAGGTCAATGTACTGACCATACCACTAAACCAATGAGTCACACACCAAAGAAATAATCCAGTATGTTTCTGATTCTAGAATCCAATATTTTAAATCTTGCTAACCTAGAAACAACGAATACAAAACACAATAAAAGCGGATATTACAAGGAAGGAAATAATACTTAAGTTTCTTATGCAGTTCCAATGCAGAAGTTTCCAGAAATGCGGTTGGGAAGTGAACAGCGGTTGAAATGTTCCGTTGCCGGCAGAATGTGAAATGTGCATGCCTTTTAAATATTTCGCCGGCGTTTGCTGAAATCTTGTACATATTTTGTGAGCAACTGAAATATTTTTCACTTTGACTTTTTGGGTATGGGAACCGATCAATGACAAATATTTGTAATATCAAACATTTTACGATGCGGTTTTGAAATGTAGTATTCAAAGTTTAAAATATTTATCTGTGTAACAGTCATCCATTGAAAAGTTGAAAAAGTATCTTATAGGAAACAAATATTATAATATTAACTACGTTTATGGTTTTATTTCTCTAAAAAAGAAGCTAGTATTTCCTTTTTATTCAGTTATCAATAAATGTAAATATTGAACACCAATCACATACATTGCTCCCAATAAAATTAAAAAAAGTTAATAGCACAAGTTCATTAGCACTTGTATCATGGAAATCAGAAACAACGGTGGAAGCATAATATCGAAAATTACGATTTCTACATTGACTCGACCGGGAATCGAACTCGTACCTCGGAGCTCGGTGTTTAGCCATAACACCATGTCGCCATACTTCTACACTTATTAGAAAATCGTTAGAATACAAGTTGGTGACTAATCGCAATCTTTGACTCTTTGGTCACTAAAACAAAAATAATAATTTAAAAAAGTTCTTTAGAACTAAAAAAAAAAATAACTTCTTACCTCTACTTAAAGTACGAGAGGTTATCTCCGCAACCCCTCCGGGCAGGATCAGTTCAGTAATTATTGAACACCGACACCACAACGCCGACATCCCGATAGTTCGCCGAACTTCGCCGACATACTCTTGAACTTGTTATGGACCAGGTGGACCCTTGTTCTTTGCGAAGTGGAATCTTCATGTTCGTAGCTTGGTGTAATCTTAATATTGAGTTAAGTTCTCAAAACAATAATGAGAACATAATGCCTCGAGATTAACTGGCTAGAGGCGGCGCAAGACAGGATCTCTCTTTCGGAGGCCAAGACACACTTTGGGTCGCTGCGCTATAGGAGCAAGTTCATTGCCACGCTTTAGTTTTGATAGGTGTAAGTTATGATGTATGAAACAAAGGTTTGAGAGAACTTTTTTGTAGGAACTTTTTAAACGAAATTTATAACGTAAAATGATATGGGACAAAGATACTTTTTTGTAAAAATATCATAATTTGACTTTTTATTTTTTACCTATGCTTATGTAAACATAGACACAACTAGTGGGTAGAAAATAAATCATTCATTGTACAAATAGGAGTAATGATGAAGCTCGGGGGATTTCTGCGCTAAATATTGTTCTCGTTTAATTATTTCAAGCCTGTATTGAAAGCCATGAAATATTCCAGATTGCATTGATACAGTCGAAGTCAATAGTGTTTTTGTTTTTCAAATAATTTTAAAAGTAAAATTGTTATAAATTGTTATAAATTTTCATTTAAACAAAAGGAGTTTGACTATTTACTGCGTTCATTTACCTATCAACCTTGCGAAGTGTGATCATCCAAATAGCATTTACAAAAACTGTTATATTATAAAATGTTATTGTACAGAAATTCTGCTAGACATAATAAGTTACATCAGGCATAAGCAAGCATGCAAGAATCTTCTCGCAAAGAATTCCAAAGCCTACAAACGCCATTTTCTGCCCGAGTGTAGGCATGCCTAGACAGTTGTAGTTGTGATTTAAATGCAACGGATGCAACGCTGGAAATTAATTTACAACTGTCGACGCGATGTATTTTTAGCTGCTGCATTTATTTTCAGACCGCGTGCATTGCATATTGGGCTTGGAACTTTTTGCCTAAAAATTTGCAATACTTGAATTATCCTGCGATTGGATATTGTTCTAAGAAAGCCACGATATTAAGGTTAAAGCACATTTATAATCACCGCAATTAGAACAGCACCAACCAGGCGTCAACCAGATTAAATAAATTCTAGAAAAGTTGATAAATCATAATTTACGTTTATAACGTCTTTTGTCTTTCTTTTGCAAAATAATATCAGGCACGGCTTACCTTTAAGAAAGATACTGACATTGTATATATATACTAAGTGGACTTGAATTTGAGGCTCACTCAAGTAATACATTTTAGAGCCTTTCACACTGCGACTTTTAGCAGCAATGCAAACGCGATGCAGTCGCGATACGTATCGATTCAGTCGTGATGCTAACGAGCGTTAGGATCGATGCAGGAAAACGGTAGCGATGCAGTATCGATACTAACGCGCGTTTGCACGCGTTTTTTCGATAAAATAAAATAAAATCTGTTCGATGTCGCGATGCGCATCGCGTTTCCAAAACGCGCGTTAGTATCGATGCTAAAAGTCGCAGTGTGTTAAGGGTACTCGTTACTACTACACCTTACTACATCTCTCCGCTCCTTGTGGGTTCCGCTTCATTATTTACGCTCGGTTGGGCAGTGAACCTTAAATATTGCAAGTGTGGCCGTCGGTACTTGCCCAATTTGGAACAAGACAGACATTTTGTATCTACTGGAAGTCTAGTAAAAGCTGTTCTTTTAAATTTTCTGACCACAACATATTTAAAAGGCTTTCAAATAGAGCTTTTTAAACGATATATTTTTGTCAAAAAAGTTGCTAATGCAATGATCTTGCAGTGCTTCCATAGTCAAACCACAGATAATATAATGTCAAACACAGTTATCATAATAAGTTTACCTTTAACTTGATCGTTTCATAATTTACAAATACTAGCAAGAAATACATCCTTGGCCGTCACTTAGATAAGATAAGATCGTGGTATGAGAGCAGGTAAGATCTTAGCGGACAAATCTGTTCGTAACAACTAGAATATATAGTATATTCTAGTTGTCGAAGACACCTCTGCCTTACCAGCTAAAGCGCTAAACTTGCCGGCTTGTCTTTATTTTAAAAAATTTCACTTTATTTTTTGTGATGTGGTGGCTAATTTTTTTAGTTGTTAGGCAGCGGTACCCTCAACTATTCAGTTAACGCACGGGGCAATCAGCATCGAGGGCCCATGCGTTCTGTTGATATGAACAAAATAAAATCAATTTCAATTTTATAGCTTATAAAAACATTTCTTTCTCAACTTCTAAATACGTAAACGCTTCTAGCTCCTTGAGAATCTCAAAATATTTTACTCACAATTCATCATTCCAAGAACTCAAGGTGTCAAATATATTTTAAGTGAGGCAGACCTCAAAAACACGAGATCTGTTTCGAGACAAAGCGAATATCAAATGAAACTCGAAATTATTATTGAAACAGTAATTTTGGTTAGAGAATACAATTTACGCGTTTAGATATTGTTGTGAATAGGCTCTATTACAAGGCTTGGTTAACATTATAAATGCTAGATGAAATAATGGTTTGTGCTAGGAGATAACGTGATGTTTTTTTCTTTTTTTATAAAAGCAAAGCAAAAGTGCACGATTTAGCAGATTATTCCTCCTTGGTAAGTGCTTCAGAAGCTAGCATGCTAGTTTTCCACAAAGTAAAATTTACATAATGATCTCGTAAAGATTTTTTGATGTCTAGCCTACCGCATACCATGCGAAATATGATAGTTCATTGGCATATGCCATGTCTCGCTGTTATATGTATAGCTAGATAGTTCCATCCTTGATCGTTCTGAAGCATCACTGCCGCATGCAAATGCGTTGGTGTACTAACAGCGTAAATCCTCATCTTTTTCGTAATAATTTGTTGGGATTTGTGACCCTTTTGGTCACAGCTGACATGCATAGAAAAAGCGTTATTCAAAACCTAACAAAACTTGGCAATTTTACGCTCAATTCAAACTTATCAACAATGGTATTTTATCCGATACGGTCACTTAATCTAGCCCGTATTACAAAGCATAATGATATGTTGGCGGGCAAATAAAACCGCCGGTAGCCTGTAAGCAAGCAAATTACTGACGAGGCCAGCACGAAACACGGCAATCACAGCACCGCCGTACCTATAGGGGCTGTCCCAAGGCATACACTTAGCGTAGTTTTAAAGAAAAGAAATATAATACGAACACAATTTATGTGGAAAGCAAGAAGGAAACCATCACACTATCTTCCCTTTTGAAAAAAACTCCACCTACAAGAACCTAGCTCTTAAGATCATCATTTTTTTTTTAAATATCTTGTGCATGAATGGTTACGTACTGATGGTCTAGCTTTAGGCAAATTGATTGAGACACTTATAAAATACTTTCAAAATTTGCAACAACAAAAATGACGACATTTCATAAAACACGTTTATAAAAATCTACGATCAACAAAAGTGAATATTGAAGTATACGAGTTCCTGAATTGCTTTAATTTAAAATTTTTATGGTCACTAAAACAACAGCAATTAATCATTGGTGTCTCTTTGGTATTACCAAAATAACAATGTCGTAGTCACAAGAACTACAAATACTTCGTAACGTCCAAATTCACACATTTTTAGGGTTCCGTAGCCGAATGGTAAAAACGGAACCCTTATAGTTTCGTCAAGTCTGTCTGTCTGTCTGTCTGTCTGTCTGTCTGTCTGTCTGTCTGTCTGTCTGCCTGTCTGTCTGTCTGTCCGTCCGTATGTCACAGCCACTTTATTCTGAAACTATAAGCATCACATAGCTTAAACTTGGTAGGTAGGTGTATTTTGTTCACCGCTTTCCGATTCAGATACAAAAAATGAGAAAAAATAATATTTAAGGGGGGGCTCCCATACATGAAACTAAAACCTAAAAAATTTTTTTTACTCAAACCTATGCGTGTGGGGTGTCTATGGATAGGTCTTTTAAAATGATGTTGAGGTTTCTAAAACCTTTTTTTCTAAAAGTGTAAGGTTTGAGATATAGACGCTTCCAAAGTGGTAAAATGGGCGTCCCCCCCCATCTAACTTTTGAACTAAGAAAGTGAAAATTTTGAAAAAAATATATGATGTAGATCTCAACAAAAACTTGCAACGAAAATTGGTTTGAAGGAGATCGAACCAGTAGTTTTTGAGATATTGCACATTTTTATCAACCGCAAATATAACTTTGTCTTTCATACAAACACTATGAAAAACAAAGTTATTTTTGCTGTCGCAATATATTGTGATGTTTTCGTTAAGTGAAAGTAAGTGGACCCTGAATTCAGTTAAGGGTGGCACGGAACCCTCAGTGCGCGGGTCCGACACGCACTTAACCGGTTTTCGGTTTTGCATTCATAAAATCTTTTTACTTGTCCCACACCAATCAATGTGCACCGTTGTCTGCAATGCAGGGAGTTATGACCCTCGGTCATACCTAAATATTAGCTATCGTTTGCTGACCCCTTTCGATATGATCGCACTGCTAGGTTGTAATAGATTTTTTGGTTATGTAAGCTGATTTCTGATTATAAATCGGTGTGGTCTTCAAAAACAGACGAAGAGTCTTCTTTTGAATGTTCTTGGCCCATCATTTCTGTCTCTGATACTCATGGTAGTGACATGTCAAGAGTGAATCTAATGCAACTATGGTATGACCTGTTGTCCATAGCTGTGCTTTACTGGTCGTACTTAAAATAACGATACTGTTGTCATTGAGCTTTGATGCTGTACTGATATGAATGCTGATGCTTTTGTGAATAACTGTTAAATCATCTTATAAACCTTGACAACTTTTTTTTCTTCGATGAAAAATTCAAGCAACGCAACGTCAGCATCAGTCAATGAAATATGAGACTTATATAAATGCAATTACCAAATTTAAGAAATATCATTGTGAATTTTATTTAAAAAACAACAAACTAAACAGATAAACTGGGAACAGGGCAAGAGAATGATGATGATGATTGTGAATTTTATTTGTAAGGTACAAAGACAAAAGTTTGGTCAAAGTTTTTAATTTATCTGTTCAACAAGCGTATATCGATTTTATAAATTGAGAACACATTGTATTTTTTTGTTGTCTTTGAGAGATACGATGTATTTTAAATTGAATGTCAATGTATTTAAATGTGATTGATAAATCTATTATACAAAATAAATTGTTTTTTCGAACTGACACGAAAACCTATCTTGCTTGATAACTTTGCCATGTATTCGTGGTCTTTTTTATTGTCTTTTTTTATTAATTTTCTCAATATTTCGCTATCTTTTAGTATTATAAAATGGGAGAGTGATGAATCATATACAGAAAATTATGAAATCTGGATGAAATCATTTGATATTAAAACAACAACATCCCCAAACAAAACGGATTATTTATAAATTACAGTTAATTTAACTTTAACGGTTAGAATAATAAATTATCTGCCTCATTTATTTTCTGTGTATTTTTACACAATGTTGAGATTTAATACTCACGCTATATAAAAAAAAACATGCAATTATTATTGTTACTATTGTGTTTAATCGTTCATAAGAAAGCTTGCATCACCAATATACTCGATGAAGCACTATTTAAATAGACACTGTCAGTTATCATAAATCGTGTGTTTGCCATAATTAAAATTAGAGGGTACAATGGAACCAATCATCAAATCATCTAAAAGTTATGTGTAAACATAAAATAGTTTTAACCCAGATATGGGAATAAAACTTTGAATTTTCACCTATAGGTCTGGGCTAATTACACCGTACTATAAGTACCATGACCGTCCTAGGAGCGTACTTTGCCCACTGAACGGATCGACAGCGTTCTGTCTCACCGTTTTAACGAGCTAGAGAGAGAGCGTATTTTGCCGGTGCTGACACGCTCCGTGCATGACACGCGATGGTGTTGGTCGGTGACGAAACAGTCTAGTGGGAACAGAGTCATAATTTTTAATACATATAATTTTTTGCCTTACACGTTTTTAGCATGGTCATGATATGCTACAGCTTAGTAGGCAGAAACCTTTAGGGACTAAAATGTTCGCATAGAGTGAATGAACGGTGGACGAAAGTTTTCATTTTTTTATCACTCGAAGGATAAACAACGACTTTGGAACTCATTATAAGTTTTAACTGCTTTTACCTGAGAGGTGAGTACTATTTTCTCAACATTGAAGTATTCGTAAGATAACGAATTCAATTCAAGTATAGAAAAGACTGAAAATGTAAATAATAACTTATGAAGGTACTCTTAAAAATATCTACAATTATTTTTAGCTTAAGAGTTTAATATTATAAATTGCACTTGAAAAAGAAGGTAAGAAACTTGAAAGTTTTCTTGGAATGAACTTATAAATGTGAGTACATACATATGGAAGGATTCTATTCCAGTTCTCAAAATAATGCCATTTTGAACTGAAATCGTTGAACATCAGATATAATGTAAATAGGCTAGTCTCCAGTAAGAACAAATCACAATGTTAATAGTTTCTAGTGATTAATTATGGTTTGGAGATATCATAAAACAAATTAATTTATGAATTTAAGTTAGGTTTTTTGTAATAATGTAGTTTTTTCAAAATGAACATTAATTGGTCAAGTGACCGCAAACGCCTATCAGAGGATGTGACGTCATGCCTTGCGCGATGACGGGCTTTTTTTGCAGTCATTGACAACTCTTCAAAGTATTTTGATGTCAAGACCTTTGAACTTCCGCCGTGACGTCATTTAGTACGCCATGACAGTTGAGCGTCTTTGAGACCTATTCAAATTGTTTTTTTTTTAATTATAAAGAAATCATGTAAATATATTTATGAAGGTATGCTATTTTCTAGTATTTGAAATTTAGTCAACTAGCCTATTGCCTAAATTTGTGCAAGTCAACCCAGTTACGTAACTAGATCACTGGGAAAATTCTTAAATCCTCCTAAAAAGCATTTCCTCGTAAAAAAAAAAAAACGGGTAAGCGTGAACAAGAGAATTTTATTGTGAAATTGTTTGTGCCCAATTATTTTGTTACGAAGCTACAAAGCTGTGCAGGGCTATTAGTAATATGCAACATGATGGCGATGGAATTGTAATAGCCGCTTCATTTTAAGTTTTGTCACTAGATGATGGCGCTCTCGTGCCTTTACGATACTATTTACCACATACGAAATAAAAAATACATTAAATACTCACCAACGCCATAAAACATACCTTAAATTATAGACAAATAAAATTGCTCATTGCAACGCGACAGCGATACATAATCGGCCTACTAGCTACGTTGCCGTTGTAGTCAACGCCGAAATTACCGTAGCAAACTTGTCTACTAAACTCGTTAATTTAACATGTTACAGCATTAAAATCCTAGTCTTCTGTCTTAAGGAATTAAGCAGTTTTTTTTAACAAAGTCAATGTATTTTGTACATTATTTTTACACAAACATAATTTATTGATATAAACTAAATATTAGTTACGACATTCAAGAGCTCTAAAGAATAAAATGTCATCACCAAATTTAAAAGCTAGGCTCTTGCCGGCGGGATTTTTCCTTAATCTCCATTAAAACTCCAAATAAGGATTGCCTTACACACCGCAGTTTAAAATCCTAAGGTTTACCACCTCTTAATGCCCAGTCTAACCCTTTTTCTGATATACTATATCTTCAGCCTTCTGCCTGTACTGAGGTTGCTGCTACCCAACACAATACAATATTCGCCGACGATCCTGTGCAATGCTGAGTAAAAGTCGCCATTAAATAAAATGTAAGGACCAAAATATCACTTACTTCCTATTATTACTTAATTCTTCTGATAATTCATGAAAATGGAGCAATTTAGTTCTAGTTCATCTTTTTTACTCAAAATAAGAAGGACCGTCAAAAACACAAATCAATTAGTTATACCCTGTATTCCCACGTCAAAAAATCGACGTACTAGAACCAATTTTATCGAACATTTTCATTTAGAGTTTTTATATTTTTCTCTCCGCAAAATTTTTTTGTGTTACATTTCAGGTCAATTCTCAAAATTATCCCATAACTATAGTAGGTTTTATAATGGGTTCATATCTATACTAATATTATAAAGCTGAAGAGTTTGTTTGTTTGTTTGTTTTTTTGTTTGAACGCGCGAATCTCCGAAACTACTGGTTCGAATTGAATAATTCTTTTTGTGTTGGATAGTCCAGTTATCGAGGAAGGCTATAGGCTATATAACATCACGCTACGACCAATAGGAGCAAAGATATAGTGGTAAATGTGTAAAAAACGGGAGAAAGAAGTCACCACGCGGACGAAGTCGCGCGGGCAAAAGCTAGTGTTTATATTATATAAAAGCTATGATATAAACGCTTACTTGATTTTAAATTGCGCAGTATTTATCATATTGCTGCCATTTTCAAGACTCATAATATTCTCGAGATGCCAGACATTCGTCCAAGCTCCAAACATTCTCTAGACACATAGAAAACTTTTTATATACCAAACAAAGCATACGACGTTGACTTTAATTGAAAACATCAGACTATCGCAAAGAGATTCATTTTAACTTGACAAGGGTTGAGTACAAAATCTTAAGCCTGAGATTTATACTTTCACAAATCCATTGTATTTTATATTGCTTTGTCCAATACGTCTTCCACGGTAGTTGAGATAGAGAATAAAGAAATTGGGGACTGGCAATAAATTCTACGTAAAATAAGGCCGCGAAAGTGTTGGGATAGTTCTGAAAAGGCCAACGTACTAGGTTTTAATAAAAATTCTCTCAGACACTAAATCTCGCCGCTTTATTAAATACATAAAGATTTCGAGAAAGCAACGCTTGATCTTTTTAACCCTAAAATGTAAGGGTTGTTTTTAACGGAAGATGCAAAGGTATTTGTAGTGTATTCAATCATACCAAAATAGGCTGTAACCTATATGATGTACAGAGCTACTTTCTAAAATGAAGCATTAATAGGTGGATAATTATAAATTTAAGGAAAACTAGTCTAGAGACAACTTACTAACATCGTATCTGGACAGACATATAATAAAATATTTTGGAAAATATGTGATAGTTTTTTGTTATAATTAAAAAGAAACCGTTCCCGCAGGGCATTCAAAATGTCTGCACAAGCAATGTCACAGGCAGTTAAGATTCCATTTACCTGATTTTGATTCCGTGCTCTTTGTTAAGGGTAGCGTAATTCCTTCCTAATGATATTGCATTTCGTCGGCACAGCAAGTGACACCTAAACTAATTCACCATAGGCAGTCTCCTTTGTGTATTAAATTCATAGATTAACTCCTAACAGCAGCTTGGTTACCGAATTACTCAAACATTAACATAGATTTGTAATCTTATCAAGTTAAGATATTAACTTATTCGGGTCGGCTCACTGTCACTGATAGTAATGAAATTGTAATTCAGGAGAGGGCTGAGTTCCTTTGGCGCATAATTTAAGTCATTAAAACAATCGGTTTGCTATTTCGGTATAATAATTATTATTATTATAACTGCCTCGGTGGCACAGTGGTTAGAGGGTCGAATTTTAAAGCGACGGCTGCGCCAGAGGTCCCGGGTTCGATTACCGGGCCGGGCCAAAAATATGAACCTGGGTTTTTCTGTTCAGAAATTCTCAGGGAAGCCTGGAGTTTGGTAGTTGGCGGTATTTCACCCCCGTGCCTCAGAAAGCACGTAAAGCCGTTGGTCCTGCGCCTGATCTCTCTACGGTCGTGTCAGATTGCTGTCCCATCGGGTTATGAGAGTGAAAGGAATAGAGAGTGCACCTGTGTTTGTGCACACACTTGTGCACTTTAATATGTTCCGCGCAGTCGGTTAGTCGTTGTGACTGGCCACCGTAGTCGAAATCGGCTAGGGGGACTATTATTATTATTATAAGCCTGAAATGTCCCACTGGAGGGCAAGGTCCTGCCTACCCCTTTTCCACTCTTGTTGGAACTCATTATTTTAACGTATTATACTTATTATTTGTAACGTAAAAAAACTTTGTTTTCAGTTTGCTTTTAGCGATAAGAACGCTCAAATTGATCATTTTTTGTTAACAATTTGTAACCGATTGAGAAAAAAGTAACTATATTAACTGCAAAAGTTATAATAGTCAATGTAAAAAACAGGCTTTTTATAAGAAAAAGAAAATCGATTTTTTTTTTAATTCCACCTCAATCATTTCTTCTCGTACCTGCACAAGGAGGGTTAAAAAGAAGAAAATCAAAAGAAACTTTTGATCGCCGGATTAGGAAAGACAAGGTAACATTTTTAATCAATGTTCAAAAAGTTTTCAAAGGTATAATCCTGAGCTTTTCGCTTCATACGTGATCGACACGTGGAATGAAAAATAATTCATTTTGAGGCTTACTAATTTAATTTAGGTAGGAAAATTTTGTAGTAAGCATATTAGGATGTTTCTCGTTTAAATTGTGCATAACCGATAAATCAACGACAGGTGCATTTTTTGGTGAGTTATTTTTTATAAGTAGGTATTTTCATAGCCCCCACGTCGTAAATATTTTTAAACTTCATATTTTTACAGTCCACTTATTATTCGTATTTCCTTAGTGCGTTGTGTGCACAATGTCTATCAATATTATTTACTTCTACACGTTTAATATACTAAAAAAAAATACGAACAAAAGTTACTGAAGATTATGAATGAATTTATCATGATTGTTCCACAATTGTTATTTTTTGTTTTAAATAACTTTAGCCGCTAAAAACTTTTATATTCAGTACCGTTACACGTACTTACTTACAGCTGCTGTTTTAGCTAGATTCAAATAAACAAGTTATTGCTGCAGTCTTAGAAATAATTATTTTATTAGATAAATTCAAATTCAAATTCAAAATCTTTATTTCAATTTAGGTCATGAAATGACACTTATGAACGTCAAAATATACAGTGAAAAAAATAAAAATAAATGTGCCCTGAAAGAAACTCAAATTCCTTTATTTCGCAAAAAAGTGGTACACATACAGATGTTGAAATAGTAGCGGTTTCTCTACATGTACATGTTGAAATCTGACAATTTCAATAATTTGCAGACAAATGGGATACTAAGGGAGGGATAAATGACCTCATATTGATACTGTATTATGAACTAGAAAATATTTGACAAAAGATAGTGCCAAAATATGTAAATATCAGTTCTCAAATGCTGCCAGAATATTATTCAGTATCTAGACATTGCCTCAAGCCCATTTTGCTGATACTCAGTATATTTATTTATTCTTGGTCAAAATTGTAAATATCTTGTTTAATCTACAAATCAAAGTTTATAAAGTCTAGATTTAATTAAATGCTATGAGACCGAAACATCAAGTGAGTTGAGTTGAAAAAATTACAAACAATTATTTATTATAGACCTAATTCCATATTGTAATCCAATTAATTTTCTTATTAAAGGGATATAAATTATAAGAACTTGCGTATTTACTTGTTCACAGTATTAGTTCGACAATCATATTACATCAAAAAAGGTGAAAGTTAAAGCGACACAGACATTCATTAATAGCAAACAAGGCCTCAAAACATTTGGTTTGTTATCAAAAATACCCTGAGGCTGGCAGACCAACAAATTTCTGCTATAATCATCAACATAAATATTTTGTACGGCGGTCATTTAATTATGGACGGCATTTGGTGGTCTCTAGTGAGGTGAACCTAGTGACTGTCAATGATACCAAATATCTGTACAGGGTGTGGCCTGTAATAGGAGCAAAATTATAGTTAATTTTTGTTTTTACAGTGTTTTGTCACCATACAAACTTAATAATATAAATTGCACTTGTAAAAAGACAACTGTGAACCTGTGACAGACGAGGAATTGAACTCCGTGTCTTACGCTATCCGGGCGTATGCGGCGTATCCGGATAGCGTAAGACACGGGTTTCAATTCCTCGTCTGTCACAGGTTCACAGTTGTCTTTTTACAAGTGCAATTTATATTATTAGGAGCAAAATTTTTAAAAATTGGCCTTTTAAGTAACCAGTAATCAATTCTAAATGGTTTTAACTTATTATTATAATGAAAAATGAATTTATTGTAATTTTCTAACAAAATAAATCGAACCAGCAGTGTATTGCAAACAAATATGTCCAGTCAGAGAACTTGACATTGTCATTTACTACAAAGAGTTAGCGATTTTTATATACATTGATTAGGAATTAGAACTTTGGATTACTATATCTCTGAGTTAAAGCATTTGAGAGTACTTTGGCCAGGTCAAGGTAACTACGTATACTTTGTAGAAACTATTAATAAATTTTTGCTCCTATTACCTACAGGCCAAGCGCTGTAAGAAAAATAAGAAAATGTTGAGTACCTGGCATAAGATGAGCTACTTTTATTTGAAATGAAACTAGCTGATTTAAAATGAATTTTATTTGCAATGATAACATTGTGACTCCCATTTTATGGCTGCCATCGAGTCACTCACACGTAGGTTGGACATTAAAAACATGTTCAATTTTTACAATACGACTCTGAATTCTTATTTTTCCTATTCCATACTTTTTTGAGTCAGACTTTTCTGTTGTCGGGTTAAACAACACTTTATGACCGATATTCGATATTCCTATACGTGCATCACTCAAGAATTTTCGGCTGGGAGCTTTCCAGCTATTCAAATCGTAAAACGAGCAACTCCAAACGTTGAGTAGAATTAAGACCACTACACATTTGTTTTAAACCTTCATTACTCTACTTTATCCCTGCAATTTATAAAGTTTACATAATCTAAATCCCTTCGTTTTACAAACAGGACCATAGAATTTAATCAATTGATCAATCAATCTACATATTCTTTGTTTGCTCTAGTTCAGCGTTCCCCTTTTTCAGTCCACGGACCCAAGAAATCAAGAAACCCTTAGGAAATTCATAAAATCAGCAGCGATTTATGTATGGCCCAGAGATGACACCGTGGACTCCCATACATATACTCGCGAACCCCCAGGGGTCCGCGGACCACAGGTTGGGAAACGCTGCTCTAGTTGATGGACTTAGAATTTTTGAAATCTATGAATATTATTTTAAATCTTTTGAGAAAGAAGAAAACTTTTTTTTCATTTATACAGTAAACCCTAGCTTTAAATCTGCCTGCACCTTAACGAACAGTGACCGCCTAATATCTAGGCGTGATAACAATTCTAGTTCTGTCAACTAAAGTAATAAATACCATTGAGCCAGGTAGCGTATTTTTTTAATCCTTTCCTCAATATTTTGTAATCTACCTCCCTGAAATAGCCATAGTTATAGCAGGTTTGCTTTTATCTTGCTATTGCTAAGCTATCAGTAAAGAGACATCTTTAAATTTTGTTAAATTTGACTAAAGCTAGTCAGAACGGTCCATAACGTAATCCCGGCGAGTACAGAAACACACTGATTGCCCGGAAAATAGCATCAATCAATTACTCAACTCGGAAATTATCTTTCGCCTGCACGATTGTGAGTTACAGCGCGTTTTAACTGTGCGAGCGCGTTGCGATTTCATTTCAGTACAGTATTAAAATTAAAATGTGTACGACTTCTCTTAAATCTATAAAACAACACGGGTGGTGATAAGAATAATGGAATAATATTTTTTTTAATATTCTCAGCACTAGCCCACAATTGTCCCGAAGCTGTTGTATCGTCTATGGGCACGTGTATAAATACCCCCGGTAGGTTTCTTTGCAAAAATAAACGTCTTTTATGACTTTTGTGAATAAAACTGAGATATCATAGTTTAATAGGTTAACCTTGCACACAGAACATAATATAGAAAACATATATTTTTTGTGTCTGCTTTGTACCGTATCGTCAATACATATTTCTTATATCTTTAAATATATATAAAAATGAATTGCTATTTATGTTAGTCTAGCTAAAACACGAGAACGGCTGAACAAATTTGGTTGATTTTAGTCTTGACTTGTTCGTGGAAATCCAAGGAAGGTTTCAACGGTGTCGAGCGACGCGCTGCTGTCGCTCTAATGTGAAGGCACGCACTAATGTCAAGGAACGCACCTATTTGATTTTCATTTTTTATTCGCTTTACCAATGTAAAGTTTTTCTATATTTGCAACGTGTAAATGCACCTTTCCATCATATAGGGACACATTTGAACGCTCCCATTTGTGACCATCGACAGCAACAATTTTGTATGTAAATACGTTTCGCCATTTTGTACGGCATTAAGCAGGTTTCCGCTGATTAAGTTGCGGTATGGAGTAATAAGCACCCTAATGCGAACGTTTTAGCAGAAAACATAGATAGTTTTAGCTTCCATTTAGTCGGGTTTTAGTTGGTATTAGCGTGGGTTGGATATTTTCAGTGAAAATACAGCTTTATATCGGTAAATTTGTACGGACTCGCCTCGGCTACGCGCGGGTTCAATAAACGAATGCCATTTACAAAAACACCTAATATTGTTAGTTATTTTATGTATTCTTGAAATGGTACACCAAAAAAGTTCATTTAACTAAAGTAACATTGTTTGTCTAAATTTGAGTTTGTTTGTCTTATTTTAGATCTATTAAAGGCGTACATAGCAATGTAGTAAACAAAGCAACAGCTTTGTTTACTACATTGCTATGTACGCCTTTAAATTATTACCTAATTAAATAATTTTGACTTGTGTTATGTACACTATTGTTGGACAACAGTTTCGTCTGTAATAAGAACCCTTATTTATAAGCAAGTTAAGACTGTTATCTGTTTGTGTACTTTATTAATATAAAAAAAAACTAAAACAGTCATATTCTTAGTCAGATCTGACAAACTTGTATAAAATAAATACAATAAATGTAACAGACATAATTATACTAATAGTATAGTAGGTTCAAAGAAAACATTAAATTTACAACACCACCGTCGCAAATAAAAACGGCTGAACAAAATTTCATGACACGGCTAAAAACACTCGGGATAAAATTATCAATTACACAAAAAAATCTAACCTAAACGTCAGTTTGTCCGTTTAGAAGCTATGATACCACAAATAAACACGTTAAACTTATAATAAGAAAACAAAAGAGAGGGGCTCTTTTAGCGCCGAATGATAAAAATACAAACAAAGATACTTAAATTGATACGACAAAAATAGTATGGTAAAGTATTTATTTTCCCTATTGTATTTTCCTGTAACACGACTACTACGAGTATCTTTATCCCACTTTATCATCATTACATAGTGGCAGAAGGGTCTTTTAATGGCGGCCAATTGGCTAATGTCTCATTATTTCCTAGTATCAGTTTACTTATCCTTATGGTTGTGACGTCACTTAATGCCGCGTGTCTTCAGTGTAGTGTAGGGTGACCACATTTTTGTGCCAGACTTCTAATTGATTCAGTTAGGAAGTAAGTCTTTTATAAGTAAGGTTCTATCCCGGTGAACTTCATTTCCCCTCCTATGTCCTATTCGGGGCGACGATGAATCCAACAAAAAAAAAATCATAAAAATCTCCACCCGTTCTCAAGTTATAAGTGTGAAGATTACCCAAAAAATATTAGAACACATTTATACGGATTATTTCGAGATTTATCCAGACGATTCTAATTATGAATCTTCACGTAACATAATCATTCGTGTGAAATCATTTGTGTTGGTTCAAATGGTTTTATTTTACTTTTCATTGAAAAACATGTAGTAACGCATGTTTCTCGTCTCCGTAATTCCAGTACTCACCCTAGAGTAGCTTTTATATGCTTGTCTTATAAGCCTTTTCCCATTGTATTATGGTCTATTTTATCGCAATACTTTTGTCTGACTAGTATTTTATTATACTTTAACCTTCAGGAGACAGCATAAGGTATATTTTGGTAGCCAGAAAGGAAGACTAGATACGAAACCTTTTTGTTCAAAATAAGCAGCACTCTTTGTATGTTGGTAAAAAATTGGTTGATGCTAAAATATTTTTTTATACCGTGAAAAAATTCGTCTTTCTTCGCAAAATTCGAAAACGATTTATATTTTAACGTGACAAAAGTATATTCTTACACTACTATCTGTTTTTACATTATCAATATAAACCGACACCGACTTGACTAATCAGTGTGGATTAAAACACATTATTAATATCCATCTCATCATTTAATTAACCCATTTACGCCCAGATACTCGACTCCGTAGTGATTTATTCTCACTGATTTCAAGTTTATAAGGGGCCAAAAACAGCGTCAGATATTCACTAACAGGTCTGCGATAGTTGACCTGAAAGCGAGCGGAGTTGAATCATGAAAATCATATCCGAATTCATCACTCGCTGTTCAGTCGAGTCAGTTAAGACCCTTCTGATGGCACTTTGATCAACTACTGCCCAACGCTTTACCGTCCCGGAAAAACCGACGGTTCGCGCGAGCCAACTCCGTACAGCGCCATCTGCTGTTGATCTATGTAAACTTGTCTGCTTATAGATCGGATGTCTGCTATTTATAAATCTTTAATGATGTCATTGTCGGCCTCGACCGCGTTAAACATTGTTGTGATAATAATATATTATCTTTGCGTTCGTGTCACGAAAGCAAGTAGTTCTTAGCTTTTTTTTTCGTTACATACATTTATTTTTCCTATTTTGTAAAGGTTTGTTATACTTATTTTAATAAAAAGGTATAAGTTGATTGATTTATTTATTTTCTAAGAAGTAAAGGGGTTAATTAACACTTATTTTTAGTTTATCTTTATACGTTTCATTATTTCAAGACCTCGAAAATTTACGTGTAACCTTTCAATACAAAGTGTATGTATGTTGTGACTATTAATTAATTTTAATAATTTTTTACACACAATTCAATTACAGATAAAAGTAAATGAGTGCTAATAAATATATCAGTAAATAATAAATCACATTATAATGATGTTACTCATAAGTATTGAATCCACGTCGTTTTCATTTACTGGTATACCGGTAATGATCAATCAGTACATAATAATATTTTCTGTTACCACTTAGTATTCAATGAGTAGTAACAATATCAGATTTTCCCTACAATTTACGATTCAAACGGCGTTCTCAGCCACTTCACACTATTTGGCGAGGGAGAATATTAAGGTCTTTTTATCTCCACAAATAAGACTTATTGACGAGGAATCGAAGATTTATATTCAGAAACAGTCGCGCGGAAAGCGCGGAGGTTTTAAGCAAGGTCCCTTTTATTATGTCGATTGATTCGTGTTTCAATATTTCTTTGTCTTTGGGTAGCAGGGAAAATCACGATTTGACATTTGGATTACTTACTTAATAGGTTCGCGACACCTGACAAGAGACAGAGAAGATATCAAAGCGACGTGACTCCATCGGTCGCAAACTTCTCTTGTCGAGCCTGTGGCAGACTTTGTAGCTCTTGCATTGGTTTATTTAGCCATGAATAGAGTTGTCCTTCAAACGTTACACCATAAATCGTCTGAAATAGATGAAAAGGCCATTGATAGGTACTCGTAAATATAGGGTTATTGTATCAGTATCTATTAGTGATAGATTAAGTTTAAATAGTGCGACCTACATAATTATTTGTCTACAAACAGCTGCTGACGTTTTTTTCGGGTTGGAGGCAAGGCATCATTTTTGCACAAAGAAACCAGAGGTTTTTTAGTATAACAAATATACTAATTAATAAAACTCCTTTTATTATTTCTTTATATGCTCACCTATAGTACACATTCTATTTTACTGATAAGCTTAAAATGTAAAGCTTAAACGGTTTTTGCGTGGTTTTTGCGTAAACAAACATCCATCCATCCATCTTCACAAACAAACTATGATTTTACAGTACCTATTTGTACGATCGGACAATAGACCAAAAAAATGTAAATATCTACTACCTAAGTAAGACCTCTGGAGGCCTATTTTTGAATCGCTTGCTTCAAAAATGCGTATAATTCGTATAAGTTATACGGCGTATAAGCAAAACGTTCGAATTTTCGAACGAAAATACCACAAAAATATTTCAATTTTGTATCCGTCCTCGTCTATATTTAGCGTGATTTTCGTTGACTTAGCCTGACTTTAAATTGAATTCCAAATGAAAATCACTCGTTATATTGATGCGAGTGGTTCAAAAATAAGGCCCCAAGCCCACGACAAAGTTTCCACAAGAATGACAAAGGAAAAGAGTTGCAAAGTAATATAGGAGAAATTTCATTACGCGCGAAAAATGTTTTACGGTGCATATTTTCAATTTCAAAGTCGAACTAATCTTATTTGAATGCATCAAACTTGATCCAGTGGCTTTTTCATTTTTATAATGTTCTTTAACATAGACAATATCATTTTATAAACAGCACCCTGACAATTCAAAAATTTATCCACGTCATCGGCTTGGCCTCTCTTAATTCAATGTCCAAACCTTCTTTTTCTCTAATCTTAGCCTTAATTAATAAAAAAATAAAATCTTTCCAAAAGTGTTTTCTACAAAATATGATTAATTTATTGTGCTGAATCGGCCCTTTAAATATATCACTTAAAACAAACAAAATACGTTACATAAATAAGGAATTGATTGTCAGTGCTGAATTGAATTGTATGCACTTTCGAACCCAGAAATGAGACAGAGAACTAAACAAACTTCAACCTTTGTTTTACTGCCTACATACACTATATTGTAAAAGGCAAGATGGAAACCACACTATCATTACTGATTTTGAGTTTTCGAAATGCGTGCAGAATGGAAAAAGCTCTATGGATAAGAGCCTAGTTCTTAAATTTGTTGATGATACTACAGTTGATCATAAAATATTATAATTTAACTTCTTGATAAAAATTTATGTGGCGCGGCGCGTGACGTCGCTATTGCTATTATTTTATGATCAGGAAATGAAGCACAAATTTTATTCTACACCTTTTTTGCTTATTTAATCATTTAAAAGATTAAAATGGTCTACTTGTTTCTGTTGTTCTGTCTGTTTGTTGGTTTCGGA
The DNA here is from genome assembly GCA_963584085.1 of Pyrausta aurata. Classification (NCBI taxonomy): domain Eukaryota; kingdom Metazoa; phylum Arthropoda; class Insecta; order Lepidoptera; family Crambidae; genus Pyrausta; species Pyrausta aurata. Next base: position 5,168,300 of record OY757275.1, on the reverse strand, counting down.
ACCGCTAAGTTTGTGTGTGACTTATGCTGTATAAATTTTATTAACACGTTTACTGCTCTCACGAAAAACCTTTTTGATCCAGGCCAGTGTTTATGGCATGAATAGCGATATCAAACTAAAGCTGACATTAGGTGTTAGCGATTTTTAACCCTCGACCCAATAAAAGAGTGCTGTTATGAGTTTTAACGTGTCTCTATGTGTATCTGTCTGCGGTATCGGTTTTTTTTGTGTCATATAAACTTTTATCCCAGTGTTCTTAGCCATATTTTATGAAAATCTGTTCAGTCCTTTTTATTTGTGACGGGATTTTCGGTCATTATACCTACTGGTAAGAGCACGTTGTCTTTGATACGTTGGACTGTTTATAGAAAGTATTTTTAACAAAACCCATTTCATAACTGCCATGTTATCGACGAGCCATTTGACCGGCAGCCTATTTCACCTATTGGCCACTTTACTGAAAACCCAAATGTACGCAATTCCATGTCAGCGACCCTACATTTGTTTGAAATATTGGAATTTTCAGTAATTTTCTAATAAAGCTGATTACTTGCTAATCTCTGGCATAATTAATAATTACAAAATCATGTTGATAAAACATTATTAGTACCTCTTACTGGGTAGTTAGTTTAAAATAATATCAGCCATTTGTCTTTACTAGAAAATGTCTAGAATCTTCAATTAAAAATTACACTGTGGCCATTGTAAAACTAGACTAGAAGAAGCATTTTTCTAAAATATCATTCTGTCCTACGTCTACCGCGTTTTAAGTTAGATGGAAAGCGTATTTTCAAACTTCGTTATTTTAAATTTAAAAGATGGCTTCATGCTGCAGCGCAACTTTTAAAACTTTTTTGACGTCTGGGCCATAGAGGAAATGAATACTTATGTTCAATCAAGACTATCTTCTGTTTTTACTTATTTTCATTGGATACCTATAATATTTTATGTAAAATTCCATTATTATTTTATTGCTCATATTACTACAACTAGATAATAAGTTACTACAAGCTTGCTAGCACATTTCTTGATCGATACTTAACTCAACAAATAGTAATATTGTTATGCTTTTAAATATTTATGATTGTGCGTGTTTCAAAGAAAAAAAAACCTTCAATCAAATGTTGGAATAGCTATTTTTTATAACCATTGGTTCAGTAGTTTTTGTTCAAAGCAGCACAATCTTAATTATTCTAACTATCGATCACGAAACCGGCCCTAAAAGACTGTTACATCAAATAATATCGTTAGCAGTGTTGCTCGTTCACAAATTGAAACACAATAATACGCAATCAGCAGCCTGTATTATCTGAAGGGCTTTCGGCTACTACAAATGTAGTGCTATGACTATCTCATTGCCTGTTGCGCTCGACGCTCAGTGAAACAAGTGACTAAGTTAAGATTTTACTATTATTTACAAAATTAAATGTTTTAATTTATATGAATTATGCTCTGTAATGTACATACTAATTTAAGTAGAAAAGGCGAATTCATCTCATTTAATTGTTCTTAAAAATATATCTGTAATCAACCCATATGTGATGTGATTAGCAAAACTTATCGTAAATATCGTCATTTTTTCGGGTGAATAAGTTTTCATTTATTATAATCATACATTACTTACAATTCATATATTTTTTGGAAATTAACTATTTAATAAATGTATTTATCGCTATAAAAAATTAAAAGGGAGATTCAATATACCTATGCGCAGACGAAAGAAGCTGCTGCACATATTGCTCACTATAGGTACAATGTGCTATTTTTGATATCTCATAACTTAATATAGATTTTATATACATATTAACTAGTTGTTACTTTTTATATGATGTAGTTTATTAAGCATATAAATATTGTTATATCTCAATGCAATTTGATAGTTATAAATATTTGCCACTCACCCATAGAATATACCCACTGTAAGTAGACGCGAGGTGCAAGCGATTTTGGCTGTTAAGATGGTTAGGAGGCGGTGGTCTCGATAATAATTTGTTTCTTAAATTAACAAAATTTTCTCTTAACAACTGTATAAGTTTAGTAAACGCTGTTCTTTACGCTGAGCCGATAAGTCGTGTAACTAGATGGGCATTCGGTGGAGTGGGTTTGCATCTAACGAATGGTGGAACAATACCTCTCGATAATTACTTAGCACTCTATTTTTTTATATTAAGACTAAGTCAAAGTCAACAAAAGCGGAAACGAATCATGATGAAATATTTATTATTTTAATAAATAACTGCAAGTCATTTTCCTACTTATATGTCTTAATTTATGATAAATTAACTTGCTTTTACTTATTTTATAACTTGCTTGCGTTTTACTAGTATTATATTTAGTAATTGCATCCACTGTAATTTTCCCCTTCGAATCTAAACCGCTAGCTTTGTAGTCAGGAGCACAGACTCCACACTAACAAATGATGGTCAATTCAATGACCCTTTACACACTCCGACTTTTAGTCGCGATGCGCATCGCGTTTGCATCTATGTTAACGCGCGTTTCAACTTATCTGAAGAATGTACAGATGTCACTTTGAAAAAGTCATTGCTGCCAGTACAAGTCAGTGTTACCTAATCAAAATATAATTTAACCAAGTTAAACAGGCGTATAACCAAACACTGTATTACCTAACAGTTATTGAGTTTTTCATATGCGTATACAACATAAGAACAAGTAGGCAGTACCTTCATCCCACGAAGCGCATCGCGACTACATCGCTACCGTTTTTCTGCACCGCTGCTAACGCGCGTTAGCATCGCGACTGCATCGATGATAATAGTAGCGTAGTGTGTAAAGGTTGACATTTTGCGACTGCATCGATGCGCATCGCGACTGCATCGCGTTTGCAATGCATTTGCGTCTGCTTAAAGTCGCAGTGTGTGCTGATTCATGTTTGTAATTACATTAAACAGTGTTATGTCCGCCATTTTCTTTCACCGTCCACATGTGTGAACTGTAATATCCGTTCAATAAATCTGGGCATAATGTCCAAAAGAATATTGGGCAGTGGCAAAAAGGCTAGATGGTCGGTCGAAATTGCCGAATGATGAATATTTATGAAAATAATAACGCGGTCCTTTATGGTAACAGTCAATAAAAAGGTTTCTTGGGTTGGTATTAGAAATACGATTTTACTGTTATCGATTTCTATAAAAAGGATTTGATCATTGTATTTCTGGGAGTTTGAAGAAGACAGATTTAAGTTTAAATATAAAAGATGCTCGTAGCGCAGTGGTGGCAGCGCTTTGAGTGATACCGAAGTTAAGCGACCTGCGTCGCGGTCGTGTTTGGATGGGTGACCGTTCCGACCATGTAAGTGACGTATATCACGAGCTTCGAAAGGTACGTTAAGCAGTTTTTCCAGGCTTATATCGGTTAGTATTAAGCCTATTCAGAAGCCCTACGGACGGCTTTATAAAATCTGACAGCAAGGTTAGTAGCATGCCTTCTAAATATCCCTCAGCCAATCCACACTGAGCCCGCGTGGTGAAGAATTGTTCAAAAAACCTTAAACTTTAAGTTAAGAGCAAGCTTGTGATCGGTTGCTGTGGAAAACTGCGGGGGAGGTCTATGATCAGCAGTGGACGTCTTTTGGCTGATAATGATGATGATGATGAACAAAGGCCTGACCTGGCCTGCCTCAAAGTTTTCCACAGTGACGGGTTGCGATCGGCCTGCATCCAGTGTGATCCTGTGATATTAAATAGTATGTAAATAATATTATTACAATTTTGATTTTGATCTTAAGACTGGCTGACGTGTAGTGTCTCCTAAAGTTGGGCTATGTTTTTTTAATGAACGGAAACGAGTTTATTACTAAACACTTTGAAAAAATTACCCTTTCCCAAGAACTGTATAATTGGGGAAAATTAACAAGCTTCGAGTTTTTTATTAGGCTTTTTTTCAACCCTGCTATAGTGTTGTGCTTTAGTATCGATATTTCTCAGAAAAAAATATTTTTGAATTAACAAAATCTGGACGGAAAGACTTGACGACAAAATAAATCGAACTGATTATCTATTGAGCTAACAAATCATTACTGGATAGAAATTTTACTTGATCATAAAATAAATCAAACTAAGGTGTACTATCAAATTAGCAAAACCGAAAAACAGTTTCTTTAAAAAATATGGTACGAGTAAATACACTGAAAACGTTATCTTACTTACTCGAGTGTGGTACTTATTGAATCATCTAATTACTTATAAATCATGCCGAATGTAATAATACTGAGTATTGCATACTGGTTCAAATAAAATATTTTGTCGACACTCTAAAAATCAAAAATATCGACTGAAAAATCGACATATGACCTAACTCTAACCCCAATCAATTTCCGTTGAGGTAAGCTAAAATCTGTTAAAGGATCCATAAAAAAATATTTGTGAAGTTCAATGGTAAAAGTCCGTGATAATTTTGTTTTGTCTGAATCGTATTTTACTAAAGTTGGAAAAATGTGTAGCAAAATTTATAAACACTTGATAGAATCGGCAGGAGAGAAGAATAAATACCTACTATCAGTTAATAATTAATGGTTTGTTTATAAATAATGGTAATCTGCAGAATTTGACACAATCTTAACTGATCTAGGTCCAAATAGGTACTTGCAGCAGCTTCTTTTCTAACTCGTTTTCTTAATGGATATGTTTAGAAAATAAAAACTTATATTTAACTTACCTACATGCAAAGTGATGACGGACGCTCAGCCTTGTCAGCAGAATTAAAAACATTATTTTTGATGGATCAATCTGCTCGAAATAGCTAAGCTATCAGCATTTGTTAGCAGTTAGCACAGTATATTGCTCAAAAGCAATTATACAGCTGTGCACATACAAATATTAAAATCCTCAACACATACGTTTATATAAAAGCCGATACGGTTTTAATATCCGGTCAGAGAACGATAAAATCCGAATTAAATCCAACCGTATTCTCGGTATAAAGTTGTTCGGAAAAAAATGTGTAAATTAGGTAATCTGTCAATACCGTTTTTTAAAATAATACAAATTCGGAAAATAAACACTTATTTACTGGCGCTTATTCCTGTAGTGTGCTGTTGTGTGGTATTCAACGATCTTTAATACATATACTAGTCTATATAGGATTTTAAACTTTCGCGTTGCATTGCAATAACTATTAGACATGACGGGTCTAAACGCGAATAAAAACTTATGGTTTGCTATTACTCACTGCTCGACGTTTCGGCGGTATTGCAACTGCCGTGGTCACGAGTCAACTAATAGTTATATACTAGTCTATATGGTGGAATTTTTAAAACAAGAAAGAAAGATCCTCACCTACTTCGTAAACAAGATTATTGGAGGGAGAATTGTCTGGCAGATATTTATAATTATTATTTTATTGTAGTAGGAAGCTCGGTAGTTCGGTACTAGAACTTCAATATCTGAGATGTTATAGTTCGTATTGATTTAGGGTCCACTACCCAACGAACAATGATATTTCGTATGAAGTATTTGACAGACGAAACTACTAGAGACTTCGTACTCGTAAAGCGTGCCCTTAGTATTCTGCAGTGTTGTGTAGTATTGGTGGAAACGACACAATGGAATAGCTTAATAATGGCAATTCCCTACATAATCATCGTCTTGCCACTGCTGTATTTTACTTAATGTAAGTTAGTATTACTTATGAAAAAGTTTTAAACTCCACTGACTAACTACCCAATGAACCGTAAAAAAACACCTAACTCGTACCTCCAATTATTTTGCTCTGAAGTGAAATTCTTTAGAGCTATTTCGATATTCGGTGGAAGATAGCAAAGCTCTGTATTTTCAGCGCATGCCCTGTTATTTTGGCTTGTTCCACTTTTCAACCGAGTGACAAATTCACTGTGTTATCCGATATTATAACAAGTCGGACTTTTGAGAAAAGTCACCCGTTTGACACTTTATTTTTTTTAAGTAAATTGGATATATTTTGGCCTCGTAAAACAATTTGATTCAGGGCCAATTTTTTAAACGTCAGTTATTGTAACTAACTGATAAGGCATAAGCGTCTGCTTATCAAATGCTATTTATTTTACATAAATATTTTCCAATTAGCCATTTGCACTTTAATCAACGAATAATCATAATTAACTTTTACATCAGTTCTTAACACAGTACTCTTACACAATTTTATTATAATCTATAGACAAAAATAGAACTAAAAAAGCCTAATGTTTCAAGTAAAACCTTATTGGTTTTGAACAAGTTAATAATAGGTAATAACTGATTTTATTGTTCATTAAAATGATAAACTTTCATTGAAACTTATATTAGCTGCAAAAGTTTTTTTATTAACACCAAAATTATGAACTTTTTTATTGAAAAGAAACGAAAGAGTAATAAAAAACTGAAATGGTTTGTTCTTTACAAAGAAGTTTATTAATAATTAAATTTCATGATTGTTTTGTAAAGATATTTTTATTTGTGTCTTTATTTAACTTCTTACAACTAAGGGACTGTTCCAACATTGACAAAAAAGCACTATCCAACGAATTTTTGAGAAATTAAACGTCATTTCGTAAAAAGTATTAGATAGATAAAGCTAACTAGAACTTATTAGGGCATTGTGGAACAGACCGTAATTAAAGATAAAATGTCGCAGTATTTTGTCGATAGTATAAACGAAATTGTAAAACTTTTTTCCGTTTCATTCTACGATTGTAATTTCATCGCCGAGTTATTTCAGCGCTCAATTTTCTCGTGTTAGTGCCCAAATGAACATTCACTCCAGGGTGCGTTTTGCGATGCAGTTTTGACAGTTAAAACGCTCTGCTTTACTGTCAAACTGGCAATTGTTATTGCAAATTCGTTTACACTGAGTGGGAATTGAACTGCCTCGGAATTGAACGGATTAAGTTGGATCGCAATACGCCCCCAGAACTTTTCGAGCATTTATCGAATACCCTTTTAACCATAAGCAGTTTTCCCAACTAAGTTATCTATTAGAGAATTTTGGTAGCAATAGTAATTAAGAGTTACCACCAGCCGAGAGTTGCTTCCAAATGAAAGATCAACACAACCTATTTATTTAGGGTGCGATGAGTAAGGTGAAGTATCTTTGAAGGGTCGATACGAAATTAAAAGGTATGTAAGATAGTCTGAAGTGAAATTCTTTAGAGCTATTTCGATATTCGGTGGAAGATAGCAAAGCTCTGTATTTTCAGCGCATGCCCTGTTATTTTGGCTTGTTCCACTTTTCAACCGAGTGACAAATTCACTGTGTTATCCGATATTATAACAAGTCGGACTTTTGAGAAAAGTCACCCGTTTGACACTTTATTTTTTTTAAGCAAATTGGATATATTTTGGCCTCGTAAAACAATTTGATTCAGGGCCAATTTTTTAAACGTCAGTTATTGTAACTAACTGATAAGGCATAAGCGTCTGCTTATCAAATGCTATTTATTTTACATAAATATTTTCCAATTAGCCATTTGCACTTTAATCAACGAATAATCATAATTAACTTTTACATCAGTTCTTAACACAGTACTCTTACACAATTTTATTATAATCTATAGACAAAAATAGAACTAAAAAAGCCTAATGTTTCAAGTAAAACCTTATTGGTTTTGAACAAGTTAATAATAGGTAATAACTGATTTTATTGTTCATTAAAATGATAAACTTTCATTGAAACTTATATTAGCTGCAAAAGTTTTTTTATTAACACCAAAATTATGAACTTTTTTATTGAAAAGAAACGAAAGAGTAATAAAAAACTGAAATGGTTTGTTCTTTACAAAGAAGTTTATTAATAATTAAATTTCATGATTGTTTTGTAAAGATATTTTTATTTGTGTCTTTATTTAACTTCTTACAACTAAGGGACTGTTCCAACATTGACAAAAAAGCACTATCCAACGAATTTTTGAGAAATTAAACGTCATTTCGTAAAAAGTATTAGATAGATAAAGCTAACTAGAACTTATTAGGGCATTGTGGAACAGACCGTAATTAAAGATAAAATGTCGCAGTATTTTGTCGATAGAATAAACGAAATTGTAAAACTTTTTTCCGTTTCATTCTACGATTGTAATTTCATCGCCGAGTTATTTCAGCGCTCAATTTTCTCGTGTTAGTGCCCAAATGAACATTCACTCCAGGGTGCGTTTTGCGATGCAGTTTTGACAGTTAAAACGCTCTGCTTTACTGTCAAACTGGCAATTGTTATTGCAAATTCGTTTACACTGAGTGGGAATTGAACTGCCTCGGAATTGAACGGATTAAGTTGGATCGCAATACGCCCCCAGAACTTTTCGAGCATTTATCGAATACCCTTTTAACCATAAGCAGTTTTCCCAACTAAGTTATCTATTAGAGAATTTTGGTAGCAATAGTAATTAAGAGTTACCACCAGCCGAGAGTTGCTTCCAAATGAAAGATCAACACAACCTATTTATTTAGGGTGCGATGAGTAAGGTGAAGTATCTTTGAAGGGTCGATACGAAATTAAAAGGTATGTAAGATAGGTTGTTACTTACTGCTGAAACAGGAGGTAAAAAACGAGTTAGGTCAGTCCATGATGTCATTACGTACACCAACAGTCTACACTCATCATGCACCGACTCCAAAAGAATTGGTTTCTTCTAACTAGAAGACGAATGCGATATATTAAGATTTTTTGTCACTTTTTGAAGGTTGTTTAATGTTTTTTTGTATACGAACTGTATAAAATCACTCGCGGTGAAAAATTAATTAAAAGTCAAAGAAAATAACTCGTTTTCGAACGAAAATCACTCGTAATATTGACGCGAGCGATTCAAAAATAGGGCCCCAGATCTTATGGGTCATGCCGATTGCCGTCCGATGAGTCAGGAGGGCTAACGCTTATGAATTTGCCGCTAGGGGCGCTTGTGTAGCGTGATGTCTCCGAAATGTTAAAAATGTCACTGTTTGTTGGTGTAGTATCCCTACACATACACTTTTACACATACACTACAGTTGGTTAGATGTGCGGGTTTATTTCTAGTTAGATTAATGTTTCGAATATTTAGCAATAATTTCCGTTAATTATGGCAAATACTTAAAGATCAATGAATGAGAGTGTTTTAAAAGGGGGACTAAGAAAATAAATGTTAATTCTTTAATAACTTTGTACTTACCCTCTTTTCCTAACAAAGCTGGACTGCAATAATAAGATATAATGGCATACATGGTTTTTATCTCTTCATCATGACAATTTACACACCATAAAAGCTAGATTTTGGACCTCACGCGACAGCGGCGCCAACTAGTGAGCACGAGTTGTACTCGGTCTCCATAACTTAGAATTATAATAGATTCTTATGAGCTATATAAGGGTTCCGTAACTCGAAAGGTAAAAAACGGAACCCTTATATGATCACTTCGTTGTCCGTCTGTAATTGTAAAGTTTCATCAAAATCAATCCAGTAGTTTTTGCGTTAAGAAGTAACAAACATACATTCATACATCTATCCTCACAAACTATATATAATATTCGTAGGATAAAGAATTTTCTGCTATCATAACATACGAAGTCACAATTTATACCTTTATTTGCTACATTTAATTTTGGCCTATGATATTAACCCCTGATTATAGTAAATTGGGTTCAAAATGCGGTGTGGCTGGGGTGAGCTCAATTCTGACCCCGTGTAGTATCTGTCTCATTAATCTATGGTCCACATTCCCATGAGATTCCATATCCTCCTCATATGATATTAACAGCCTAAATAAATATTTTCCCAGAGAAAACGGGAGTTGTGTATTTATAACTGGTTTAGTATTGGTCAGGGGAGTAACCACAATATTATTATGAGTTTGAGGGTATGAAGAAGGAATCATAATTTAATATTATCATAACTTTTAGGTATATTTTAAATAAATGACTAGCATTGTTAATCAGCCCAAAAAAATATCTGTGATTTAGTAGGTAATGTAAGTAACATTTCAAAAGTTTTACTGTGCTGGATTACAGTAGCCGATTTTGACAACGGTGGCCAGTCACAACGACTAACCGACTGCGCGGGACATATTATGGTGCACAAGTGTGTGCGCAAACACAGGTGCACTCCCTATTCCTTTCACTCTCATAGCCCGGTGGGACAGCAATCTGACACTACCGGAGAGAGATCAGGTGCAAGACCAACGGCTTTACGTGCTTTCCGAGGCACGGAGGTGAAACACCGCCAACTTCCAAACTCAGGGCTTCCCTGAGAATTTCTGAACGTAAAAACCCAGGTACATATTTTTGGCCCGATCCAGGAACGAACCCGGGACCTCTAGCGCATCCGCCGCTTTAAAATGCGACCCTCTAACCGCTGCACCACCGAGGCAGTTGCTGTATTATATTGTGTTACTATCGGTCCCCCGTGACTGCGTCCGCGGATTGTGTTTGCCTCCTCCCCTCCCGTTGCAGCGTGATGTTTTATAGCCTAAAGCTTTCCTCGATAAATAAGCTATGTAACACCATAATTTTTGTTTTTATTGTGTTTTGTCACCATACAAACTTAATAATATAAATTGCACTTGTAAAAAGCAATTGTGACTTTGTGACAGACAAGGAATTGAACCCCGTGTCTTACGCTATCCGGGCGTATGCCTATACCACTCAGTATACATACCATAAGGTTTTTTAAATCGGTCTAATAGTTCCAGAGATTAGCGCGTTCAAACAAGCTCTTCCGCTTTATAATATTAGTAAAGGTTTGTGTAAACAACATAAACGAAAAACCCTTTTTTTCACCAACCATAAAAATCTTTTCTTACCATCAAGCAAGTGTTTTCGGACTCTTTGTGATAAAGACATATCTTATTTGAACAAAGGGTAATTCGACCATGAAAATAACTTCCACGGAATCTCCTTACAACCCCAACTTTTTCCGGATCGTAACTTGACTGAATAAACGGGAAATGTTTTTTCAATTGTTAAGAAGGAGCGATACAGGGGATGGCCTGTAATAGGAGAGATATTTTTACATTCATTAGTGAATAATTATAAACTTTGGATTACTATATCTCCGATCAGGTCACGGTAACTACCGCGATATAGAGGTACAATACATAGAGGTCGTTGACAATATTAGATATAAACTTTTTCACGACTACCTAAAGAACAGGTACGATATTGTTATTTTTTATTTAGAATGTAGATGAAACTGCTGTATCACATGTTAGATTGTTCCCTTAACGTTGATGGGGTCAGAAAGTTGAATAAACATTTTAATTTCTGCAATCGTTAGATTTCGATCCTGCTCTGTGCAAGTCAGGCTAAATGTCATTGAAATTCACTGCTTTAAAGTTTTAAGCAATCTGTTACTTAAAATAGATAACTATTAATTAAATAACTAAAATGATTAGTTCATTAAATATCCATTAGAATCGTCGCCATCTAGAATTTCGACTATTCGCAACAGTTAATTAAGAAACTTAACCGCCGACAGTTCATATCTTTTAGAAATAAATCACTTTCACTTTGAAAAATCTTTCACGAATCTATCCAGGCGTCTTAGTCTCGACACAGTTTTACTTATCGAAAGCTGAGATAAAAATCAAAGCGTAAGACACAGGTTTCGATTCTGTCTTCTTGTCTGACGCAGTTGCTTTTTACAAGTGCAATTTATTTATGTAATGAAATGAAATCAGTTATGTACGAGGAAAGACATTTTTACCAAACAAGAAAAGAAAATAGACAGAATACTTAATACCCGTCGAATCTTTATTTAACTTAACATAAAATAAGAATATTTTGTGTATCATAACAAGTACCCATGCGTTAAGTAAATCCGGTATAATGCGGACGCAAACAGGAACCATTTGGTGCGGCCGCAAAGCTGCCCGGTTGCGGTCTGGGTTTCATTTCGGACGCGCGGACCTTTTGACTGCGATGCCCTGCTGGGTTAAATGCTTCGGCCTTAAATTCAAGCTGTTAGCAGTCACTAAATGTGTGTTGCGATTATAACTTTGTGTAGCTGACAAAGGCCACAAACTTATTGGATGACATTAGAGACCAAAAAGCGTTTATTGGTTAAGGACAGCACAAACACACATACCTATACAAAATTAAATAAAAATATAAAACAAACAATAAAATAAGAAATATGTACACAGAAACAGTAAAAAATAAGAAAAATAGAAACACGTTTCCATGCCAGGCCAGCCAACTAGTGTGTGTGTGTGTTTGTGTGTGTGTGTTTGTGTGTGTGTGTGTGTGTGTGTGTGTGTGTGTGTGTGTGTGTGTGTGTGTGTGTGTGTGTGTGTGTGTGTGTGTGTGTGTGTGTGTTATAAGAACATTACTATTTATTAGACGATTTTCATTACATAGAAAACACTAGTAACAGATGAAGAGACTTCAATTAATTTTATAAGTACAGAAATTCTGTTATGTGTCTGTAATATGTACGGTCTATACTCATAAGATTGAAAAGCAAACCATTAATGCTGTTTTTCAAAAGCTGATCAAGCTAGGAGCGACCGCATTTCAACATGTCAAGAGTGTTCCTTCGGCCACAAGATGGGTAGAAACAGAACAGACCTAGCATAAAAAGCTGCTTACATACGATCCATTTCTTGTTGTTACGAAATCTGTCTGACTACATGTGCAACCGATTATCATACGTAGAAATAATGTGATGTGCCACATGAGATCTTAGAAAGTGCTGTTACATAAACAGACGGGTAGATGGCGCTAACGTCACGCAATGACGTATCAATGAGACCAAGAATTTCGCGCGGTCGGACCGACAGCACGGTAGCTCAATTGGAAGAGCAGTTGGCCCGGATTGCCAGAAAGATGCTGGTTCGAATCCCGCCCGTGCGCAATTTTTGGTTTCATATTTCATCTTCTTAGAAAGTGCACTACCGAGGTGCATTGTTCTAAGACCTCCTAATGTTTTAGAATTTAAATTAAAATTCAGCAAAGTTTTAAATCATAAAAGGAACTTTAGTCATCAATCATCAATAAGGCCAAAGTTTTTATGTGTTTATTTGCATGGAGTTTAAGAGCATTTTGACGTTGTTTATAGTTAAATATGATTGTATAGCCGAACTTTGTATGGACATTTTAAGTGAATGAGCGTGTAAAAATTGCACTTGTCAAAAGCAACTTTATCAGACAAGGAATCGAATCCTGTGCCTTACGCTATCCGGGCGCATGCCTATACCACTCGGCCACCGACACATTGGCAAGCCTGTTGAATTTTGCAAGTGTTTTCTTTAACGCGTAGGCTGCGTGAAGTGAGCATGTGTGCGCCCGACCTAAATGCTTCAGGATTAAAGTCCAACACAAAATGGCGTTTGCCAGCCTGTGGTTTGGTAATGGAACGGCCGGATTCTGACCGGTCGTTTGCGCACCAGTTTTCTACGCAAACGTATGTTTTGCTCGCCACAGTCTAGATTAACGGCATTTTTTTTCTTATGCTATTCCTTTTTGGGGTTTCGTAGTCCAACAAGGAATCCTTATAGTTTCGCCATGTCCATTTGTTTTTTACTTACCCATTTCAGATGTTGTAGCGTAGAACAGGCTTTTATGCGTCTAATTTTCTTAAGATATTTAGTGGTTTAGAATCTCTTTAGAATAAATAAGCAAGGCTGATTGGAGGGATTTTTCTAGCCATATTCTACATAAAAGATTCTATGCTATATTGATTACAGAAAAGATAAATATGATTCTTGGCTGTTAATAGGTGATGGAGTTAGGATTTAATAAAACAATAATTAAAATCTCAAGTATTTGAACTCAAAACGATATTTTACGAACCAGCAATTGTCACCCTAGTAACCATCATTATTCGAGCAAAGATTATATACTATTCTAGCTAACTAGAAAGCCTAGATCCATTTATGATATCTAATAAAGCGAAGCAAAACAATTAGGCATTCCACAACATGTTCAAGGGTACATTATAACGTAACAAGGATTACTATATCGCCTGTTTGAATATTGTCAAAGTGATCCCAATAACAACTCCGAAGGCATCAAAGACATTACAATTTTGGCATAAGAAAAAATCGATACAGATACGAGATCGAATCAGAAATTAGGTGATACATATAAGGACTAAGGTAACGGACATAGCCCTGCGAATCCGCAAGTTGAAATGGCAATGGGCAAGGCACATAGTGAAAGCGCAGAACTTATCTTAGGCCTGAAAAGTTCTAGATTGGAGACACTTTGACCAAAGGCGCACCGTAGGACGTCCACTGACAAGATGGACAGATGGCCTTGCAAAGATCGCAGGATCAGACCGTTCACAACCGGTTGCTTTGGAAAACCGTGGGGGAAATATTGAACACTGCTGAAGCAGTGGACATCATTTGGCTGATAATGATGATGACAATAAAATAATTTGATATGGTAGACCAACACAAAATTGGACGAGTGTTATGTGTTTTTGTCTTAATTACTTTTATTATTTGAGATTTTTTCCGTTACTTTAACAATCAATGCTTGATGCATGTATGCCTTATAATGTTCATTTGAAGAGTAAACAGGCAGAATAGCTGTGACGCAGACATGTATAAATCATTGCTAAGGTGTGCCTACGGTCAAGCGGGGTTATTACATTAGTACCACCGGGTAACTTTACGATGATATCAATACATGACGTAATGATCTTCAAAGTTAATAATAGATCCGTTGCCGTGTCTGAGGTTTAATTTCCTGCTAATTACTATGTAAGGGAGTTACTCCCTTGTGACGTGGGACCTTTGTTTCAGGCTTGCTAGATCAAGAATACCTCAAATTTCATCAAGTGTGCTTCAAGATCTACAAGGGTAGTTTTCCGGTAGCGTTCTAGTTTCATATTTCGCATCGCGATCGTAAATTTATGAATTTTATGAAGCCCCTAGAAGCTCGTAAAGCATGGTATGGGAAATCGATTTTGTAATATATCCTGGTTTGGATTAAGTTTTATTTTGCAGCTTTAAAAGCAGCTGATATCGAAACGCTCTTAACTTTTCAGTGCGTTCAGCACTTAAGTATGTCAGACAAGATACAAGTAGGTAATCAGTCACGTGTTCGAAACTTTTTTGCCAAAATTGAAGTGTGATAAAACAAGACTTGCCAAGACCAGGCGTGTCTTGGCAGAAAACATTGTGTGATAAATTATCTTTTGATCTAAGTGACTGGTTAGAACGCCCAAATCGCTAGGTTACAAATAGAACAAAACACCAGTGAAATAATACTGAGAAATCACATAGTGACACTAGAGCAAGAGCTAACTTACTGGTCGTTACAATCAGAGGCCTTACTCTGGACTCAAAACCCGATCCAATGAATATAGCCATTCCTGTCACACGCATACGCGGCCTGGTATGAGTGACAGGGATGGCTATTATCATTGGATCGGGTTTGTGTCAAGATTAAGGCCACTGTTATATATTTTGATTGTGCGTGTTTTGAAGAAGAAATACTTCAACCAATGGTCATAAATTCCAAAAACGCAACCGGACATAAATTGCATGGCATAGTCTCTGAGCATTCGTCCGCAGTTCTTGCCTCTGGCTGTAGTTTACCGATATAGTAAGTGCCACAGTCAAGTGCACTGAGGCACAGAATATAATTATGTATGATTTTATCCAGCGACCCAGGTGTCAGACAGTCTTCCTTGCCCACTGCTGCAAATAATATATGGAACGCACGTTACAGTAAGGGTTGGATAAATAAAAGAGATATCTTCAGAATATATATAATACTATCTTTTGAATTTGAATTTGAATTTGAATAGAGTTTCTATAAACCACTGATCTACACTATGCTACGAGCTACTTGCTAAGGTTTGTTTATGTTCATATAATTACTATGAATATGCTACGGGGCGGCTGTCATACGCATCACGCCTGACCTTCATCAATAACGCCGCTAGTACACCAACGCAATCTCATGCGGCAGCGATACCGACAAGGATGTAACTATCCATCCAGCTATGTTAGAGCGAGATAAAGCTTAAGCCAATGTCACATTCCGCATACAAATGCGGCGGAAAACTAACCAACCTTACTGGATGACCTTACACCTTTTTTAAAACCATTGGGACGTTTTCAAGACAAATCGTTCAAAAAATATGTCGTGCGAGAGGCTTAGTAAGGTCTCGGCAAATAAGCCCCCGGGATTCCATTTACCGACGGCTTCTATTTATAAAGATTATGGCCGAGTCAAAAGATATATTGACTTTAACGAATGGCCTGGAATTTGTTTTCGAAAGGAAGTTTTTGCTTTTTAAATTAGTGCTGTTCATAATCTATCGATAGGCAATACTAAATATTTAGGCTATGTAAAGTGTGATTTAAAACATAAAAAATGTACATGGGAGGTGAAAATTATTATGACATTTTATCTATCACATTCTTGAAAAAGTACAATTTATCTTCTAAATAGCAAAAGACTTTAGATTATTCAATTAATAAAATAAGTTTAATGCAATAAAAATAATTATGTACTTGACCACTGAATTTAAATCACTTTCTATTAATGACCATAAATTTTCTGCGGCTCCAACCGCTGAAATGTCGTTATCTCACTAAATATTGTTAAAAATTGTAGCCTATGTAAAATTCCAAAGTAATGCTATAAAAGTTTCATGAAAATCTATTTAGTAGTTTTACCAAGAAGGCTTAACAAACATCTACACATCCTAACAAACACTCCTATTTATTATATTAGTATGATTTAAATAATGGAATGAAACGAATGGAACTATCGACACCAAAGTAATCGATATGAAAGCAACCCTTACTGAAATTAAATTACGGAAACTTGGAAACACTTTGAGGATGATAACTGAATAACTCCCGGAGTATTGGAAAACGATGTTTTTATTTGTCTAATGAAGTTAGTTGTTCGTGTTCGCTTGTCTTATGATAAAATGGCGAGTGGTTCAATTCTATTTAATTTAAACGAACCAATTAATTGTATTATTGGGCTCCGGAGCAAAATGTTACTATGTGCTAAAGGTTATATTTACAACAGGTCCCTAGTTCTAATTCCGTTTCTGAGTTTTTCTGTCTTGAAAATACTCGGAAACAGCTTGGAGTTAGGAAGTTAGTGGCGATGACATCCCTGTGCCTCTGAAAGGACGTTAAGCCGTTAGTTCTGCGCCTGATCTCTTATCCATAGCATTGTCGGATCTACAGTCTCACCGAATTAATGAGAGTGAAGGAACAAAGAGTGCGCTTGTGTATAGCGCACACATCTGGGCACTACAATATTTATGGCTGCATCTTTGGAACCCAATATTAGCACTCACATTGATATTTAATAAATTCAAGTTTCTAGCTACAAAGACTATTATTATCAAGTTTTTTGCCACAAATGTTTTCTCCAAGTTTTTATCCGAGAAGTTCAGTGTTCCCATCTGTGTTAATGCGTGTGATGAATAATCTACGGTAGGGACATTGTTTTTTATTTAAAGATGCTACGACAAATTTTATGGATCTATTCAAACTTAGCACCGAACGAAATGACTTGCCTCCAAGTCGAGGCAACTTGAGCCATGCCATTTCTTCCTATTTATTTTATGGGTTAGGTTATCTTCTTGCCATTTTGTGAGGTTATTTTGTAAGATTATATTTTAAGTTAAAAAAAAACAGAATTGCGAATAGCAATTTAGTCCTTATTATTTCTTAAGTTTTTCAGACATTAGCATTTCTGTATCTTCTTGGATTATGCATAATAGTATAGTGATATGAAATGATAGAAATGGTATGAAGAAGAGATCTCCCCAAGCGCATTCGATGTTGATAAAGAAATGCCTATATGCCGCACATAGCAAGCTATATTTCTGTAGTGATGGGATACATGGCCTGGTATTATAATGTCGACGTCGCTAAATTTCTATAGAAATTCAACCAACGTGTTCCATTTGACAATTCAAATCACTCAACTTTCACGATTTCCAAACACCATAAATATCATGGAAAATCTAGCCGGTTATGTATGTTACATTTTTACTCGGCTCCAATGAAAATACCGGTTCCAAATTCGAAATTATTTCAAGGAATACGTCGAGTAATATCAAAAAACTTTATTAAAAACAAACAAGAAAAAATTAAAACTAAGACATGCAACATAAAAAAATAAGACTATTCAAAAACGAAACCATTTCCTTGTGGCAAGGAGGCTATTATGCTAGCTGTTTTGTCGAGTTGCATAGCTATGCTAATCCTTTGAGCTAGAAACCAGTCAGCTTTATTATTGGCCGTAACAGAATTTATTTTGGCAATATTTTTGGGTCGAGTTGCGAATCATTTTTGGTTGGCAAAGCTTCTCTATACGTAGTGAGCTTACTACTTATAAAAATAAATAAAATAAAAATGTTTATTTATCGGCCAACATGATCCATTTCAAGTGTTAGTAAAGGAAATACAGAAAACTTATCAACTAGTGTTAGTACTTAATATCTAAAAGCGATTTAGTAATTTGACACATATGCCAGACCAGTGGACAGTCCCCACTGTCGGCGATGACCTTCAGGTAACTGTTGCGGCTGCCGCGTACTCGCCGCAAAAGAGAGCCGGCTTTTTTGCGTACTAAGGCCGGGAAACTGTCGACTCCAGCGCACGCGAGCATACCAGAGGCACTGCAGTAACGCGGCAGCCCCAACAGTGCCCTGAAGGCATTATTATACTGTACGCGCAGCGCGCCATACGACTTCTGGGTATAGTTGACCCACAGACCTCCCGTGTACATAGAAGTGCAGTAAGCTTTGAAAAGCGTTATCTTTACCGAAGGTGAGCAGCGATAAAATCTGCGAGCCAACATGTTTGCCCTAATCGATAGCGCCCTGCGCTCTCTCTCCATATCTGTATCGTCTTTGAGATCATCTGTTACAATGTGACCCAAGTACCTAAATTGACGTACTCTAGCAAGAGGCGAACCATACAGCCTGATTGGGGGAACATACTCAGGAAGTCTGTTGCGCGACTTGAAAATAAGGATCTCGCTCTTCTTGCTATTGTACACCAGACCATGAGCATCAGCATACTCCACACAAAAAGCCAACATCCTTCTAATGGCATTGACAGAGGGGGCCAGCAGCACCATATCGTCCGCGTAGCTGATATTATTAACGCACACGCCTCCTATGTGGCATCCGATTTTAAGGCCACTGAGCCCCTCTATCAATGCATTTACGTAGAGGTTGAAAAGCTTCGGCGAGGTTAAGCCCCCCTGCCTTACCCCGCATTCCAACCTGTACGGTATTCAATTGGTTGCTATACCAAAACTTGAACAAGGATATTATTTCCGGCGGCATACCCACTTGCTCAAGCTTTTTCCACAGGATGCTGTACGCGACCAGGTCGAAGGCCTTCGACGGGTTCCCTCTATCTGGCAGAATCTTTTTGCTCCGAAAGTCACTTGGCATAACACACTTGGCATAATTTTCTTTAGTCGAATATTATTCAGGCAGAATTTTCTATTAGCATAATTATTGTTTGGTCGAATATTTATATTCCCGAATTTAGAATGGCATACTTTTAAATAGCAGAAATTTATAAGGCATAATGACCTTTGGCAAAATTTTACTTTGCATACTTTCGCTAAGCATAATGTTTATTTGGCATAATTTGACTAAGCATACTATAAAGAAAGCAGAATTTCGTTTAGAATAATTTCACTCGGCATATTGCTATTTCTTTTAAATAGTATTTTACCCTAAAATTGAATTAAAAAGTAATTAAGTTGTGGTACAAAAGTTAGTGACAGAAACGAATCGGTGCAAAACCGACTCCACGCAGTCTTGTTTGCCCCACCCCTAGAGTGTAATTGTAAAAGCCGGCCAGCAAGCCGAAGCTGCGGTGGGGAGCGAAAACCATCTGCGACGATAAGCTCGCGTGGGACTGCCGGAGCCCCGCAGCGCCGGAGCCGTGACAGAAACCATGCATGTTGCATGCTTGCTTGCTTGCTGCATGCTTGCTTGCTGCATGCTTGCCTGCATGCTGCATGCTTGCTTGCTTGCTGCATGCTTTGCTTGCTTGCTTGCATGCTGCATGCTTTGCTTGCTTGCTTGCATGCTGCATGCTTTGCTTGCTTGCTTGCATGCTGCATACTTGCTTGCATGCTGAATGCTTGCTTGCATGCTGCATGTTTGATTTGCCATGCATGTTGTATGTTAGTGTTGCTGAGATAGAAATACTTGGGATACACAGAGAAATAAAAAACATATGATAGTTCTGCCTTGTAATGATTTTAAATATGAAAAATATGCCAAAAGACGATTCGGACTGTGAACTTTCTGCGATAGGATGA
The DNA here is from genome assembly GCA_963584085.1 of Pyrausta aurata. NCBI lineage: Eukaryota > Metazoa > Arthropoda > Insecta > Lepidoptera > Crambidae > Pyrausta > Pyrausta aurata. Next base: position 5,148,083 of record OY757275.1, on the reverse strand, counting down.
TTCTGCCTATTAATGACTATATATACGAATTGTATGCCACAAGACGATTCTATCTGTGAACTTTCTGCGTTAGGATGATTCTGCTTTAAGACTATTATGAATATTTAATTTCTGCCTAAAGATGATTCTAGCTTACACGATTATGCGTTTTGAACGTCTGATAAATGAGTAAATGCTAATTGATGTTCTGCGAAAGGAAGTTTATGCTATTTGATGATATGCCAAATAAAATTATGACAATAAAAATTCTGCGAAACAAGGTAGACCCGCCTTCGACAAGTCCAGGAAACAGGCATACACGGGAGTATTCCTGTCCGTATAGTACTTGACCGCGTGCTTTAATCCCAGTATTGCACTTTCTGTGGAGAGATGTGACCTAAATCCAAATTGAAGGTCATGTATATTCAACTTGGAATCCAACTGGGAGCTCAGCACACCATCAAGCACCTTGGCTATGACTGTTGCCAATGAGATAGGTCTATAGTTCGACCTGCTCGCCACATCACCTGTTTTATTCTTAATAATAGGTACTACAACTGTCTTCAATAGATCCTGTGGTAGATATGAATGCACTAGGCACAGATTAAACAGTAAAGCAAGTACTCTAGGAAGATGTGACCCGGCAAACTGAAGGTGCTCGATGCTGAGATCATCGTGGCCAGGTGATTTGCCTTTTGTCATTGACTGCACAATTTTATGTATAGTTTTACTATCTACTAGCGGATTAATATGTTTGACCACGGTCTCAGCATCGGGCAGCTCCACCCCTTCTTGCAGTGGCGATTTAACTGCAAAGTGATCCCTAAAAAGGTCAGCTATCGCTTTTGGCTCACTAACACCATCAATGATAGCAGGATGACCCGGCTTCAAACCCAATTTATTTGTAGCTTTCCAGAACTGCCTGAAATCTCCTCCATCATGATGGGTTGCCAATGCATCCATTTGCATTTGATGTTGATGATTTTGGCACCATTTCAGCCTACCCTTAAATATTTTACGGCTAGCCACCATTTCATCATACAACGTACCAGTTTTAGGCTTCCCATACCAGACCCACATAAGAAACTTAGACCGAGCTTCCCTGTGTGCGCTACTCACATGAGTATTCCACCCTCTAAGCTTGTTTGGCCCACGGGTATTATGAGTACGCTTCATATCATAAGATATAATAGCCGCTTGAGATAATATGGATACGACGCGATTGTACAGGTTGTCTATTATACTCCTATGACTTTCATCACAACAAACCTCTTGGCAACAGTTTCGAAACTCAACGGGAAAGTCCACATCTCTCAGTTGGTCATTACAATACTTAAGGTAACAATCTGACTGCTCGGAAGATCTTACTCCCCACCTTACTTTATTTACAGAAACACTATATGGCATAGCTTTGTCTTTTATCACATTAAGATTACAGTTAATGGTTAACGGAAGATAGTCGGACCAGTATGCATCATATTTAACGAAAGCGCTATTCACACATTTCCATGCTGCCTCAGTAACTACACAATGATCCAACCACCTTCTAGTACCATGCACATCACTAACAAAAGTAAAGGTCTGCGAAAATGTATCCAACTTACATACATCTGCACAGATCCATGACTGATTCAAACACATATTTTGTAACTCACTGTAAAATTGTTCCTGTGGATGAGCGTTGAAGTCACCTAACATAAAAACACATTCCATTCACACACTGCATTCCTCAATAATTGCACACAATACACTAAGACAGTCAGTAAATTCAGGAAGGTTCTCACTGCTATCCGTCGGCATGTAAACACTACACACAACAATAGGTCTGTCACGAAGGGATATTTTGATGGCACAAATACGAGGATTCGTACATTCAATCATCTTCACGCACGGGAAAACGCTCGACCTCCACAGCAGCGCCACCCCTCCGTAGGGCCTTCCCGTGATAATGCCGGCACTGGTGTCCACCGCTGAAGTTCCAGTACTACCAAACTCACAGTCTATGGAACCCAGGTAAGAAAGGTCGTGAGGAAAAAGCCACGTTTCTTGAAGTGCGATGATGTCCGCCTCTCTGCATAGCATTCTAACCCCATCTATAGATCGTTTAATCGATTTACAATTAAACGTTACCATATTGATACCTGATCCCTCACTTATCTTTCTTTTTAACGAGCCGCCATCAGTTTTCTTCTTAAAATCAATAAACTTTCTAAAAGTGATGCCCTCCGGCCAGAAACTATCATCTAAAAAGATACCTAACTTAGCCTTAGGTATTTCAATTTTGTACGCATTGTAATCTCTAGGCATCTTTGATATTATTCTAAGTGGTGCCACTTTAACCTGCGTTCTCTCAAATATATAACTAGCGATGTCAGATTCCGACGTTTCTTTCGACACGTTATTCACGAATATTGAAATTCTGATATCGGCCGCCTTAAATTTCTCATTCGAGCTTATAGTTGCTTTGCCTTCCGTTGTAATAAACCGGTTCCTTACTCGTTTCCTTTGTACCGTGATCCACTCATCACTTGGTTTATCTGTTTTCCACTCCCCGTCCGCACTCACAATGCCAGCCATAGTTTTATTACAAGCTGTTGATGCAGTTTGATGACTAATGCTCACTCCCGCACTTGGGTCGGCGATAGTGAGATCGAAACCGCCCTGCGACACAGGTGCGATGTTTACGCTGTCTGGAACCGCTGAGTCAGTGCAGGCCTCCACACATCGAACTTCCTTATCGCTATGCAGCTGATCGGGCGGGACAGAGTGTTCGGTGGCGGGTGAGAGCGATAGGGATGGGTGAACATTGTTTGTGTCATGCGAGTTGCTCTTATTTGTATGGTTGTCAATCGTCATACTCGTATTTGTTTCTACAATGTGAGGTAGGCCGGTCGGCCCGCTATCCATACAGTAGCTATTTGAGACAAAACCACCGCCACGGTTTATATTTACGTGATAACAGTCGTAGCTGGAGTTATGCGAAGATTCCTTAATATTTCGAAATTCACTTTTAATCTCATCGAGTCTATCGACTGTTAGGCAGGTTTCCTTAAGTGTTCTTATTTCTTTCTGGATTACAATAATGTCCTTTAGTAGTCTAGTTGCATCTATGTGGTCGAAGGTCACCGGTGGTAACTTTTGTAGTTCCCTTGCCACAAAAATCGGCGTTTCATCTGGCTCAGTTTCCTTGAAAACCGCAATGACATCGTATAGGTCTCTCAGTGTTCGCCTTTCTCGTTTCCGCGTTATTTTACGTTTCTTAGTCGTTATCGATTCAAATAGTAAACACTTAGCTCGTTCAATGTCCTCCGATGCAAACGAAGACGAACAGATACGAACGATGCTTTCTTCGTCCATAACGTCCACCTTATTTTGAATGAACGCTAAAACTTCACTAATCACAATATTGCAGCTATTACATTTAACAATATTTGGCAACGCCATTTTGCACCGCAAACTCGACTCGCGTGCGCGTGCGTCTCGCAACGACGACAGCTGACGACTTATAAATAAGCTATCTATAAATTGTTTTTTAACGCACTAAATAAAATTTACAAAACAAGATTAAAATCATGTCAATACCCTACATACAACACTATTCCGCATATCTCTATACAATACGGAATGATTGAATGCATTTGCAGATAAAAATTGAACATTGCAACGTACCGTTTATTGTTCCGTCTGTGAATACGGGAACAAAGCGTCATTGTCCAGGCAAGGATTAAAGATTGCTATTGCAATTGATACCTTGTAGGCTAATTTTGTCGATAAATACACAAAAACAGTATTACTTAAGAGCCATATGACAGTCTGGAGATTCTCAGATTTTACCGAATTTATCAATGTGTGTGTGCGATTTTATATGTCCGGGACACAAAAAAAATGTTAACTGTAATTAAACAATTTTGATACTTTATCTCTAGGTAGTAGGCTATGCGTATGATGAACACAGAATATGATGGTCTTATAAAAGTCGATGTGATAAATTAATGTTATACCAGTTTTTTTGTATTTAAAATACCTATTACGAATACAGTGAATACAGTTCGGACTCAGGGCTCGCGTCAATTCCGTTCGCGAACATTTTCCTTTTGATAATTATATAACTAAATTCACAGATTTAAACATAAACGTACAGTTATTTTATTTTTTTTCCTAGCCTATACTGTCCCACTGCTGGGCAAAGGCCTCCTTCAAACTATTCCACGTGTCCCTATCAGCGGTAAGGGTTTGCCAGTCTTTACGGTATTGGTCCAAATCGTCTCGCCATCGCTTTCGGGGTCTGCCTTTCGGACGACGTCCCTCGGTAGGCAGCCAGTGGGTGACGATCTTAGGCCATTTCTTAAGACAGAATGGAACATGGCCCGCCCAGTCCCACTTCAGTATCGCGGTCTTTTTTCCCACGTCCACTATGCCGGTCTTTGAACGAATCGAGGTGTTGCGGATCCGATCTGTTCGTTTTATCCCCAAAACGCTACGTTCCATTGCCCTTTGGCAAACCCCAAGTTTGAACTTCTGACTTTTTGTCAGCGACCAAGTTTGCGCACCGTAGCTCAGGACCGGTAAGATGCAAATGTCGAGAAGCTTACGTTTCAAGCACAAAGGAAGATCTCCTTTCATGTAAGCTTTCATGGACCAGTAGCTCTTCCAGGCGTTTTCGACGCGACGGCCGATTTCCTTGTCTTGCCTGTTGTCGAAGGAGACTATCTGGCCCAAGTAGATGTATTCATCAACGTATTGCATCTCCCGATCCCCAACCACAACGCTTCGCTTGAGACTGTTGGTCATGATCTTTGTTTTCGACCTGTTCATTGTAAGTCCTACCTTGAGGCTCGCCCTGCTTAGGTCTCCAAGCATCTCCTGTAGTTCTGCAGAGGTGTTCGCAAACAGCACAATGTCGTCAGCAAATCGGAGGTTGGTAAGGTTTTTCTCACCTCCCACTTTTATTCCTTTTGATTGCCACGAACTCGGCAGGTCTTTGAACACCTCTTCAAGGACACTCGTAAATAATTTTGGGGATAGCGGATCACCTTGCTTAACGCCCTTCTGAATGTGGAATACTGATCCAGACGTGTGCAGTTTTAAGTTGGCCGTGCTATTCTGGTAAATTTCCTGTAATAGTTTAATGTAGGTTGGTTCTATATCTTGGTTATTAAGAGCGGTAAAAATAGAAGAATGGGTTATGCTATCAAATGCTTTCGAATAATCAACAAATGCCAGATAAAGAGGTTTTTGAAATTCTGAAAATTTTTCGATTATCTGATTTATGGTATGCAGGTGGTCTGTGGTAGAAAAATTTGGTCTGAAGCCTGCTTGTTCGGGAGGTTGGTGATGGTCCAATTTAAAAGCTATTCTACTCTGTATGATTGAAATGAACAATTTATAAATATGCGAAATGAGGCTAATAGGTCTATAATTATTAATGTCAGATGTGTCACCTTTCTTATGAAGTATTATTATGTTGGAGTGGCAGAAATCCTGTGGTAAAGATCCAGTTTTGAGAATATTATTAAATAATTTTGTTAGGTGGGAACGTAGATAAGGTTTGCCAATTTTTAGTGTTTCTGAAGTAACACCATCCTCTCCAGGGCTCTTGCTGAATTTAAGTTTCTTAATCGCATTGTTGGTCTCTTTTTCTGTTATGTCTGGTATGCGATAGTCATAAAAGTAGTCCAGTTGATCAGAATTCTTGTTGTTATCTGAATACAAAGATTTATAGAAGTCGGTGCAAATATTCATAATTTTCTCACGGTTACTATGTTTTTCTCCATTTTCATCCAAAACACACAGTATAATAAACGTACACAGTATAATAAATTTATAAACACACCATGTTTACTACTCAAAGTCAAATACTTAAAACAAAAGCCCTTGTCTTTAATTAAGTTGGGTTAATGGTAACTTCACCGCAATACTATTTCAATAAAACTGACTTCAAAAACAAAATACATTAAAAAGTCTTAAATAAACACTTGAAAGGACTCCATTTTAGGCAAACCATATCTTTTTGGCATCGATGCCCAGATAGATTTCGCTTAAGATGGAGCCTAAGAGAGCCCATACGATGGCAATGACTTCAAAAAGAAATGGTTTGCCTAAATAGGAGTCATTTCAAGAGTTTTAGACTTTTTAATGAAAAAGAAAACTTCGACCACAGAAAACTTTGCTTCATATCCAGCCTCGGCGCGCCCCAGCCCTGTTTTATAATAACTTAAGGGGTAAGAGGTAAATACCAATTCAAAAAAGTAAATATCATGAAAATCGGTCTAACATTGTTGAACTATAAAGTAGTGTTACTGATACTACTTTATTTTATATAAATAAGGTTATTATTTGCAACCCCATACATATGCAATAGAATTGGTACTATTGCCTATTCTTCGCTTTATTAATTCAGTATTTGTCTAAAATTGACATTTAACTGTTTGGTGATAGAAACAGTTTGCTCATCATATACCACAATTTTTTTTTGTAGACAATTTTTTATTATTATTATTTTTGTCGATACTTTTGGTGCTAGTATCTGCACATTTTGTTTCATCAAGTTTCGAAAATACAAATTGTATATGATAAAAGATCTTCGTTATAACTCATGAACCTCTTTATATAGTCGCCATACATACAAATTTTTCTTGTTTATAATATTAATAAGGATTGCTTTCTATGCAAATTTACATAACATTGATTAATCATTTAAATACAACTCAAATCGATACAAAAGAACGAATACTTTTTTGTTATAATTAGAGACCATCGACGATCCAAATGCACTATATGGCTTTATGCCTGTTGCATAAAGCCTCAAAGCGAATTGGTCGCCGTATAAAAATTGTGCAAAGCGTGATATTTTCAAATTTGGAATGCGTATCATACACGAAATAAAAGACTAGCAGCGAAGACAACGAGCGACACACCCTTCCCCTTCGAGCGCTCGGCGCTATCTGTCAAATTTCGATCGAAGATGAATGTTCGTGACAGCTCCAAATCTCAAATTTATAGGTTACTTTAGTAAGATATTTTGAATATATTGCACAAGATAAAATCAGGAATTTTGATGGTTAGTCAAAGATAGGAACCTCTATAACATTGTTTTATCAAATAACACACAATAAGTGCAATGTATCTCAGAGATAATCGCCTGTCTTTAGGTGCGTATTTTATGTCAAAACATGGTTTCAATTTTGTCTTCATTTGGAATAACCAGAGCAATAAATAAAAAAACAGAGTCGAAATCATGTAGTGGAACGTATTTCCCTTCATGTTTATGTTATTTCGATAGCTGATGTCAACAACTGATCTAGAAAAGTGTACCAGGAAAACCGTCAATTTGGCTTCTATGATTGCAAATTACAGGCATTTTAAATATTGAATCAAAAATTCAGAGTCGATATCTTATGTAGATAGCTCATTTCTACACAAATCAGTCAAAAAAAGTAGTCAGTTAAGTCATTTTTGGAGAGAAAACTGTACTTGAACTTTGTTAGTAGGTAGGTGACAGCAGCCTTAAATCAGTCACGCGATAAGTTAAAACAACTTGAGCATACTTTATGAGCATGGAAACAGTGATCTAAAACACACGTCCCGTCTAGCCGAAGACGCGCCGTCAACTTGTACATGGCAAGCCGTCAACACACCATCCTCATGTCAGGGCTATCAGCAATAGATGGCGACGTTAGGGCGTCATGTGTCAACGACGGCGGTGCTAGCACTTCATTTACAAAAAAACGCTCAGAGTGTAATTGTGATTCTGACAGACAAGCGATCGTCACTTGATAACGGCTAAGCCGACGGCATATCAACGGCAAACGAGGAACAAGGATAAAATAATGTGCGTAGAATCCTGGAAACATCTTGCTATTTCAATGTTTTGTAACTGTAACTAGTTCACAAGCTACCCAGTTAGGCCGTAAAGTTTTCCAATATAACTTGTGTGAGCCGTGAGTGTAGGTTTCATTTATCAAACTCGAGTCTCGTTACATTTCCAGTACCATTACTTATTGGCACAAAACTTGTTACATGTATTTTTACTCTTAGACAGATAGATAACTCTTTATTGCACACAACATTAGTGAATTTGCAATTTTGTTTAATTTAATTTAATTTATTTAACAGTAAACATACTGGCTTACAGTTGCCCAAAACATTAGTATAAAGTTTGAAGTAAAGTTTTAAGGAAACTTAGGTTCTTTTCTGTCAATTTTCTATTTTCTCAGAATAATTCTCTGTGGAATCAATGAGTGAAATAAAATATACTGAAGAGTTAGATTGTTTTTAAACACTCACAGTGTCATATTTATATTCTTAAAGATGAAATAAGATACAACCGGCTGCCATTTTTTGATGTATTTCCGTTTTTCTTTTGTTTCGTGTATGTATCCTATGGGACCAAGAATTTCGCGCGGTCGGACCGACACCACGGTAGCTCAATTGGAAGAGCAGTTGGCCCGGTAAGCCATAAAGATGCTGGTTCGAATCCCGCCCGTGCGCAATTTTTGGTTTCTTATTTCATCTTTAAGAATACTGAAGAGTTGCTTTGCTGGAAATGTTATTATTAGTTACCTGTACCTAATTAGATATGCATTCGGAATTGGGTGATAGAAAATGCCCTGAGGCATTAAGTCCGCCAATTGAACAAATAACAGTGCAATGAAGTTTTGATAAATAAATGAGACCTGCTAGAAGTCAACTCTAGAACTTATTTTAAATTTATCAAATGACCCAATCGCTTATGGATCGAAATGTTACAGTTCTTGTAATTCAGAGCCTGTAACCTCAATTTCACCCCTATTGTCGGGCACAAAGCGTCGATTTCGCGTAGAATGTCGGCATTTCTTCCAATTATCTCCGACTTCCATAACCCATAACAGAGGCTGGTTCTTCTGGCAACAATCCCGTGGAGAACCGCTTACAGTCACTATCAACCGACCGAACTGTGAAACCCTTTCAATTTGAGCTGAGTTGAGACATGCGGTTGTTGAAGTTTGCCGAACAAACATCCGCAGAAGTATATTTGATTCTGAAGTTTGAGCGAATACTACTCATCTACCCCGTTTCGTGTCAATACAGTTAATTTTTAACCGACTTCAAAAAACGTTGAACCGTTTTTGTGATTTTCAGTGAAGTATTTATTACATTCTGGAGAACGTTTACGTAACTATATCTGGGCCAAAAATTACTAAATATTAACATTGATTGAAAACGATTCTGCATCTGATTCTGAACAAACTACTTGCAAACCTTTATAATGTTACACGTTGTGCTTTTTACGGAGTTGTCACCACGTGCGTTTCATATTATCGTATTAACTTAAAAAAGAGAAAACAAGAATATTTTAACTAGCTCGGTTGCGTACTTTACTTACGAGTACCGTATGGGTATACGCTAGCAGAATTTTCTTTGACGTGAGGTCTGCTTTACGGTATCATAATTACGCGAGCCTTAGCTGTTGCCCCGTTGAGCTCTAAACGAGTGCCAAAAGCTCAAAAAATTGTATGCCACAGGATAATTCAATGGGGCCGTTTTCGTGGTTTAGAATGTTTGTGAACACTTACAGTGTCATATTTGAATTCTTAAAAGATGAAATAAGAAACCAAAAATTGCGTACGGGCGGGACTCGAACCAGCATCTTTCTGGCTTACAGGGCCAAATGCTCTTCCAATGGAGCTACCGTACTGTCGGTCCAACCGCGCGAAATTCTTGGTCTCTTAGGATACATACACGAAACAAAAGAAAAACGGAAATACATCAAAAAATGGCAGCCGGTCGCATAAGTAATTTGCAGGCATTAGGCCGCGGCCCCATCTCTACGGCGCGGCGCCGTACCGTACTACGGCGCGGATTCGTGCCGTAGCACGGCGCCGCGCCGTAGAAATCCACGGCGAAAAATCGTGCCGTAGCGCGGCGCCGCGCCGTAGGAATCCACGGCGAAAAACCGTGGTGAATTCGCGCCGTAGTACGGTACGGCGCCGTGCCGTAGAGATGGGGCCGCGGCCTTATACTTCCATATTTTTACGGATATAAAAACATTCGTAACGTGTTTGACTGGAGAGTCAGAAAGTAATAAATGGCCATCGCAGAATGCCAGTAGTCATGACGTGCTTCTGCCGTCACTTAAACATACTACGAGGAGTGAAACATTTTAGCGTCAATATTATCATAATAATTTTATTTTCATCTTTAGTAACAACATCTCACAATCAAGTTTTAACATTTATTTCTTCTAGTATTAGTCTAAAAATATTTGAATTTTATAATATGATACACAGGTTTTACATATTTTTAATTCTATACCTACCTACAATAGTTTTAAATTAGTCATTATTATTTTCCTTGATCATATAAATGCACATAATTATCTTCATTGTTATCTTTTTGGAACCCACAGACACCCTGCTTCATAAGGTAAAAGTATCCTGAAAAAAAATAATAATAATGAAAACAGTAAAAGGGGTTTTAAATTCTTGCTGTAAAGTCTGGCTCATTATTTTCTGTATTTTTAAAAACTATGGCCATGTCTGTAACCTAAAAAAATATCGATTTTTAGCTGCATATAACTTGAAAACATACTTTCAATTTCTAGGCTTTTCGATTTTTGTAGATTTTAGGCATGACCGTAATTAAAAAAACAAAATGGCGGCCATTTGCTATGCCCTTTATAAAAAGTTGTAACTTACTAAATCCTCGGCGACAGTTATACCAATGCATATCACATAACGATGGTAAATTCTTGTAACCTCGGTCTGTACGTACTCTGTGAATGGCACATATAGGTCTATGTATCGTTCTGGAAAAGAGAAGATAAACTGAATAAGGGATTACTTTTTACACTTAAACCACTGAACTGATTGGATGAAATTTGATGTAGATACCACATATTAAAATATTTCCTGTGTTTTCCTAGGAATTGTATAGAATTCCGAACATTGATCGGAAATGTATGTAATAAATTGTATCACAGTTTTCCAAGGAATTAGGTATATTAAAATCGAAGGGCGTTAGGAAATGTATTAAAACAGGTTATGGTGTTTTTTTATGGCAATCATGACGTATTGTGGTTGCCCATACAGTCCGTTTTTCTTTGCATGTCGAATATTGTAAACAATCTTGTAATTTTTATTTATTATTATTATTATTGGTTGTTGGGCCCTAGTGTTGCCAGTTTGACCAGTAATGATCTATTGTGACAGCCTTTGTGTTTAAAGTTCACTGCTTAGTCCCGTGAGTCTATGAATTTCCAGATTCTTTGGAGCGTTATGTGCTATTTCATCCGGGTGTATGATGTGCCGCCCAAGATGGGTACTTCTTTTGCTCTTAAGCGGATAAGCAGAGGATATGCATGGTCGATTCTTCTGTATTACAGAATCTGCACAGAGCGTCTTCGGTCATGTTCATATTGGACAAATGTTTGTTCGGTTTGCAGTGGCCATTTAGTATTCTGGTCACTGCACAAGCTTTGGTGTTCTTGGTATATTTATATAACGTAATCAATCAATCATTTTAAAATACGATAATCACAATACTCACAACCTGCATAGGTAATTTATCGTTGAACACTGTGATCTTATTATATCACATAATAATTTAATGTTACTTGTCGATATTATTTTAAAATCATGAAAATATTGTTTACAAAATTCTTAAAGCTTAGAAAAACGGTCTGTAGAATTCCAGATCATGCTAAACGGCTTACTGCGTTATCTATACTAATATTATAAAGCTGAAGAGTTTGTTTGTTTGTTTGTTTGTTTGTTTGTTTGTTTGTTTGTTTGTTTGAACGCGCTAATCTCCGAAACTACTGGTTCGAATTGAATAATTCTTTTTGTGTTGGATAGTCCAGTTATCGAGGAAGGCTATAGGCTATATGTTATATAGATAACATCACGCTACGACCAATAGGAGCAAAGATATAGTGGTAAATGTGTAAAAAACGGGAGAAAGAAGTCACGATTCCACGCGGACGAAGTCGCGGGCAAAAGCTAGTAATATATATAGTGGACCATTAATACGTTTAAATTCAAATTCGTTTATTGCCATTAAGTGTACAATTTGCCTTAAAAATTAGTTTAGAACTTAATACAACTTAATTCTAACGATACCTTATTTATTGAATTCTGATTAGCCGTAGGGTGACTTTGAAAACATTGGCAACATTTTAAACTAAGAACCTACTCATAAATCATAGTCCCTTCCGCATATTAAAATTAAAATCAATTGTAAAAAAAATCATTTGATGAAACCGAGAAAAATCATATTAAACTGTTTAGAATTGATCATTGCTTCAATTAAACTAATAAATTACAGTATAAGATTTTCTGAAATTAACAAATAATATTAAAGTATTATAAATATTATTTTGCCTAAACGGATTTCTGAAATCGCAGTGATACTTTGTGATTTTTCTCGATTTCATCAAATCGAGAATTTAATCTTTATATTAGGGACTAGAAATCATGGGAAGGTTCTTAGTTTAAAATATTGCTAATGTTTTCACAGTCACCCTGTAGAAATAATATAAGAACAGATGAACATATACATACTCACATACATAATTAATAGCAGTCAAAATCATAACCCCCCTTTTTGCTTCGCAGTTAAAAAAGGTGATGGAAGTTTGTATGTAATGTGATTATGTGAGGACAGAAATAAGTAAAGATACCCACTCGGTGAGAAGACATCTGATGTGGTCGTCATAACACACGTAAGTTGGTCCTTTGTTGTACCAGCCTAGGAACTGATTGTTGTAGTAATCGTATGAGACAGTGGAGTAATCGCCAACTTCGTGCCTGAGGGCGTCATCAAAATCGGAGTCTTGTATTTTGTGCTCGGCATCTAACGATTCTATAGTAGTCGGCACTGCGAACGAAAGGTCAAGATTGCAATCAAAGAACATAGGAGGCGTATTTACTTTAATCCGTTCCAGGCAGTTCAATTCTCACTCAGATAGCTGAGTCGCCAAATTGGTATTGCGATCCAATTGAAAAAAAAAACAAAGTAACTCGTATTTGGTATCAAAGTAACTCTTTCTCATTCACTCATATAGTCGAAATTAAGACACCTCAATACGTTCTTTGCTAATCCATTCAAAAGCCGAGCAGTTTAACTGTCAAAGTAAGATCACAATACGCACCCAGGGTAAAAATCTTTTAATTCTACCCGATAATCATACATGTAATGTAAATAAATATTGGCCAATCACAACAACGTTACCGCAACACCCAGACTCGAGGCAGTATAGAAATGTATGATTTTTACATTGACCTGACAGGGAATCGAACCCGGGACCGCGGTGTGGCGGACACCTTGAAACCCGGCGTGCATAGGCCCGGTTGCGTGATATATTGTTAACTTATGGTTAAATGTGTTACCAACACGGCTGAATATTTACGAATATAAATAAATAATAATAAATAAATAAATACGTTTATTTCAGGCATAATTCAGGAATATGCGTGTTTTAAAAGAAATATACCTGAACCAATGATCATTAAAATAGCCATTCCAAAATTGGGTTAAAGTTCATATTTTTTCTCTAAAACAACGTCAATCACAACAATAAAATAAAAAGTTAATTTACCTCCTGTGGCTGGAGTTTAGTTGGTGGTCGTGGTAGTACCGATGTGAAATATGGAAAAAAGGGTTTTATTAATATGTGGATAATCTTCACCTATAATGATTAGTTGGTATTATTATATTATTCTATAGTGTTATATTGTGAATTAAATAAAAAATATTTCTTCTGGCATTTCAAGATATGTTTTACAGTCACTACCAGCATAATATTACAAATTTGGGCCCCGCCCCTCTTCAATTTGAACTGAAGTAAGTAAACATTTTGAAAAAAATACGCTATGCATGTCTTAACAAATTATTTCATGAAAAAATAGTTTCAACGAGATCGAACCAGCGGTTTATGAGATATAGCACATTTTCATCAACCTGAACACCGGGTGCGATCGAGGTCAAATATCTGCTTAGCCGAAAATAAAAAATAATAATAAAAAACGCAAATATACAAATATAACTTGGTCATGCATACAAGCACTATAAAGAACAAGATAAAGTTGGCACGGAACCCTCAATGAATGAGTCTGACTCACACTTGACCGGTTTTTTTCACTTAAAAAAAAACTAAAAACATACCAAAAGTAACTTCAGCGTCATTTTCATTTTCTACTGGAAGAGCAGGGGGTAACCAATCTTCATTAGCAGTGTTGCCTTTATTCCCTTTTTGAGACAAACACACGTAAAATAAACAGTGTAATATAAAAAATACTAAGAACAATTTTGTTCTACACATGATCGTTCTTGTCTGATACATGCCATAATGTGAATACATTATTTTCAGTACATTGTGTTTTTATCAGTAATGAATGTCATTAAAATTGTAATTAAAATTGACTCCTTAAATCATTGGTAGGTCATAACTGGAGCTAGCTGCTGATAAAAGTATCAATCAGTATTTCACTGATGGTTCTTCAAATACTACTCTTCAACCGCAGTCATAAGTCTGAAATCTGATAAAACATTATTGACAAACTTGACGATCTCTGTGGCGTAGTGGTTAAGCACGCTTGGTTTCAAGGCGCCACCGCTCAGAGGTCCCGGGCTCGATTCCCGGTCGAGTCACAGACATTTCTCTCGGCCCTGGGTGTTGTGGTAACACCGTCGTTTTTTGATTTCCATAACACAAGTGCCTTTAGTATATTAAATAGATTTACAATCTCTGATCTAAATAAGATTGTAGATTATGTTCATTTAAATATTGTATATGCCAATTTACTGTTTATCAAACATAATTAGCTCCTTCCTTTGGAATCAGAGCAATGTGTGTGATTATGGTGTTCAGAATTTTTATTATTATATTTACATATTTATGAATAAAACGTCCTTACGTCTTTCTATATCTATCAACACTAGATAAGTGGCTAAATTCTGGGCTGCTACGTTGTATTTTCTCCATTGTGAGTTTCCATCGACACGCTAAGAAGAAGAACACTAGAGAAACTACCAGAAGCATAATCGTTATTTAACCCAGAGTTCAACGAAACCGGGGAGTGAAATAGGACTCATGTCACATATTAACTTTCGATTAGCTCAGTCAACATATCGAGGTCTCTAATCTTCGTCGCTCTTAATTGAATATTCAGATCGTTAAGCGTAATGAAGTGAGAACTCCTTCCAGTTTTAGTAAACACTTACCGCAACCATAACAAGATAAGATTCAGTAGACTCATCTCAAAGTACAGTTTTGAATAAAAGACGCAGCGATAAATTAGGATGAAAAATTCAATCAATAATAAGTAAGCCAAATAAATTTGTCTTTTATATCATTAAAATAAATTGGCAAACCCATAAATAAGTATTTATGGAATACTCCTTTCCAGGTATTTCGTAGCACAGGGTTCCTTACATTTAAACCAAGACAATATCGGTGTGCTGTCTGCCGCAAATTAATATATTTTTTTGTAAAGAAAAGAAAATTTAGAAAACTATTAACTACTGTCATTGCGATTTGTACAACATCAGACTTTCCATATTACATTAAGATATTCTCTGAACATATTATTATGTTCTTTTAAAAAATATCGAAAGAATATAAAATTTAATTAAAAACTCTGATTTTGAATAATTTCGGCTTGTAATCTCGGAAAACATGGACGCACGGAGTGAGTTCCATTCCTTTGTCGTGCAAATTCAAAATTTTGATGAGAAGAGCTAAGGTCTTATTAGCAGGACATCGAGGAGGTAAGGAAAGGCCTTTCTGAAACTGCGTGTGTTGTGCCATCGGATTAGCTGCGGCGGCTGCGAAAATGTCCTATGACGTTACACCTCAATGCATTTAAACGGGCACATTTAGAACCCATCCCCGCCACCGCCCTCGTAAGTCAAGCGCGAGAGTAGTATTGCGTGTATGTTTTTTTTCTTGTATGCCAGAAAGGGTTGTTTTTCGCGCGTGTCTTGTTTTAACTGTTTTAATGGCGGATTTTTTTATTATGTTTTTCTTTGTTTTGTTATGTTTTGGTCTTGCTGACAAGATGTTTTAACAACAAATTAGTGCTGAGAGGAGACAGTTTCTCCACATTTTTTCTACACCATTTTACAACTCATATAAAAAAGACAGAGTGACATATTTTGATGTCGATTGAATTATACACGGATGTAATTAATTTGGATAGTCATTTACGATTCCATGTGTATTATTAGGTTGCCTGTTTTCATAGGTACCAGTACAAAGGCCAAAATTCTTTACATACGACGTCAATTGCTTGCCATAAGTACAAGCGAACTTTTAACAAAGACCCACTCTCTTCTGTCACACACAAAGGTAACAAACCTTGATAGTACATCTAACGTTTTGGGTGGCAACATATACAGGATGTTTACAAGGTGATAATGGACCCATGGGCCGCATTAGGTCACTCCGAGGTTGACCCTTTTGCGACCTTAATACGACCTGAAGAAAATTGGTAAACAAAATTAATGAAGGGATCGCTTTTTCTCAACGTAAATAGGGGTTTGAGAAGGATGAAATCAATTAGAAATACTTACCTTAGAAGGGTATAGGGTAGGTAAGGGTAAGGGGTCCTGCAATGGTAACCAAATAATATGATGGCTGTAGATTTAATTTAAGCAGAAATAAAACGGATTATGAAAATATTATGATGATAAGTACTTACTTAGAAATGTCTATGTTGGATTTTTTGTAGCACAAAATACAGCGGTTTTTAAGAATATTACAGATGATAAAATAGGATATATCTACTTTTCTTTACGAATACTTTTTTATCGCTCATTTATAGTAAATTTGGACTGTTAGCAAATATCAAATGTTGCTACTAGCCCTTCAAAGGATTAAAATACTAAATCTAAATATAACCTACTAGCTATTGCCCGCGACTTCGTCCGCGTGGAATAGTGACTTCTTTCTCCCGTTTTTTACACATTTACCACTATATCTCTGTTCCTATTGGTCGTAGCGTGATGTTATATAGCCTATAGCCTTCCTCGATAACTGGACTATCCAACACAAAAAGAATTATTCAATTCGAACCAGTAGTTTCGGAGATTAGCGCGTTCAAACAAACAAATAAACAAACAAACTCTTCAGCTTTATAATATTAGTATAGATCTGCAAAACAAATCCCACTTCCGAATAAGCGTGGGTTATTCATAACAAAACACACCAAAACCATCAAAATGTCATCGCTAACCCGCCCCATTAGACCAGCAACTTAAATCCAATCCAAACAAAATTGTACTGTTTCAACCTTTGGGTGACACAAACGTACCGCGAAATTAGTTCGAGCCAACAGACTGAAGACTAGTGTGGTCATAGATGACGCTCGTCTTAATTATCATTTTTTACGGACGGTTGTCCGTGCACTTCAGCTAATTGATCGACTGATGAACTTAATGGCTTATGTATGGTATTTAAGAAACTGTTTTTATGTACTTAGTCATCAACTGACCATAACATAGCAAATAGTAGTTTGGTACCTAATATACCTCACCGAATATAATAGTACAGCCTGGTTTTAAACTAATACCGCCCAATTCTTAAACCTAAGGAAGAGGTTAGTAAGGAACTTTGAGAGTGCTACTTTTAAATAAGTCGATACGAAATTTAACGACTTTTTTTTTTGTAGGTACACAAAAAATACACTGCCAGTATAAAAAATTCAATACTTGCTGTGTATTTTAATTTGTAACAGTTATTTGTTTATTGCTTTTTAAGCAGCTGTTTAATTAACAAATAACTGTCACAGTTCGGTGAACTCGTACTACAATACTCATGTGTTTCATATACCTATTGGATTCTTGCAGAATAGCAACGACTTCATCACTTTTATATCAATATTTATTAATTCTATACAGTTAAAAAATCCAAGGACCTTCTACCTTCCAATCTTTTTTTTCTTGAATCGCCACAGGTGATGTAATGCCTGTTCGCCGGTTGACAGTTGTTTTCTTAAAAATCAATATTTCCTTTTTAGTCATCGAATTCGTAAACATTTAGCTTTAGTATTTTCAAATTATATTTATGAAATTGTCACAACTGCTAACACATGGATACAATCCTTAGTAACACATTAGTGCTAACTGCAGCATATATTACAGTTTCAAATGCTACTATAGCTATACAATGGTTTTAGTAGCAGCTTACAGAGGTTTAGAAGAGTTAACAAGCGATATTTAGTGCTTTAAGATATACAAGAAGCATAACTAACAACTACTATAGCTAGGTGTTGTATATTAGCGGTAACTATAGACACTATATAGGTTACTTCTATAGCTATAAGCTGCCCCTAACAGTTAAAGCTGTAAAAATGAGTTATCTGAATCTTATAAACTACTTAAGTTCTTGTATGGTTCAAGTTAGATCTGTGAGTTCTATATCATTGATAATTAAAACTTTAATACAACAAAATGCTTTCAGCGCTGGTTAACATCGTTATGTAACCTAAATTGGTACAAGAGTTTCTAGAAAAGTTACTAAGCAGTCTATTGCATTTGTTAAAGTATTTATAGCGCATAATTATTGCTATTAGTCATTAATAAGTGCTATATAAGCGTTGAAGGAAGTCTAAAACAATAACCTTAATTCGCTATTTTTAGGACAATCAATAATACTACATTATAATAGTAATTGCATAATTCCACTAGATTTTTGCGATTGATAGCTATGATGTATTTCACAAAAACTAAATTGAGTATAAAATCAAGTTGTGATTATATAAAAAAAGCAAATTTAGTAATAAAAATTCCTACTGCCTATTATCAATTTAGTGGTTTTATGCAAAATATTTAATATACTGAGGGCGCATTGAAATTGAGATGTAAAACATCATAATATTTACGGTAAATTGATAAGCGCAGTTGAATTTTGCTTTAAAATAAGTCAATAAATATTTAAAAGTTTATACTTCCAAATTGTAGCAAACAACGAAATAGTTTTTTAATCACATAACGTTCTAAGTGGTAAGTACCACTACTATATCTCAGTAATAACAATTAAAGTGGTAAACAGCACTGTTTTATCTCAGTAAAAACGCTATAAGTGGTAAGTACAACTATTGTGTGTCAATAATAATGATTTGAGCGCTAAATATCACTCTTGTATCCCAGTAATAACGCTTTTAGCGGTAAGGACCACTATCGTATCTCTGTTATAACGTTTAAAGCAGTAAGTAACATCATTGTAGAACTTTTGTAACTAAGCTTAACTCTGATATACCGCTATTATATAAGCACTAAAGAACTTTAAACTCTAAGGACGTGGGCCTCTTTCGTGGTTATATCTGTGTTATAGCATGCTATAACTCTAATTTTTACCACTGATATGTCACTTTAAACGTTACTTAGAACCACTGTACAGGCCATATAATGCTTATCTTAGCGCTAATGTGTTACTTGGGATATTATTGCTACATCTATTACAATTAGTTATCTGCGAGCTCCCGCGTAACTTCCAAATAAATTTTAGCCGTTTACAAAAGGGGTTTTCTTGTTGTAATTTAATTAAGGTAAAGGGATATTGTGAGCTCCGATGGTGGTTGCAGGCCCAGATAAATGTAGATTGGGCTACACAGTACACAGTATTGATATATACATATAAGTCGATAGAGTTGAACTTTTTGCCTGACTGCCAGGACAGGTAATGTTTTTCTGACTTGCAATGCCCGTGCTCTTATCGGACTCTTTCTTTAGTCATCGTAAACGACACCGTCCAAATCAGACGACTATGACACTGCACTAATCATCTGTAAAGACGCTGTGGCCAATGAGGACGTTTTGCGTGCTCACTAGTTGGCGCCACTGTCGCGTGAGGTCCTGAATATAGCTTTTATGGCGTGTAAATTGTCATGATGGAGAGATAAAAATCAAGTTTGCCATTAAATCTTAAATAACAATACATCGGACATTGCAGCAGTCCAGCTTTTGTTGGGAAAAGAGAAGTATTACACAAGTTATTAAAGATTTAACATTTATTTTCTTAGTCCCCCTTTTAAATCACTCTCATTCATTGATCCGTAACTAGTACTTATTTGTCATAATTAATGGAAATTTTTGCTAAACATTCAAAACAATAATCTCAATAGAAATAAACCCGCCCATCTAACCCACAAACAGTGTCATTTGATATTTCGGACAAGCGGCGAATTCATACGCGTTAGCCCTCATTTATTGAAAAAAGAAATGACTGATACACCGTACCTATAGCTCGAAGCTGCAAGTAAGATTTCGAGTTTCAGTTCAACAGTCTTTGATACAAGTATAACTTGACAAAGAGCTAATATAATGGAATGATCTCCCCATTAGGACGCTCACTCAATATCATATTTCTATGAGCAAAAAAACAGTGTATCTACGGTCGAGGTCTTACGCGGCTTACAACTTTTTAACGCAAATCTCTTTCACTCATGACACTAAACGGACGTCACTACAAAACCATTAAATTAATACTTGCCTATTGTCTGTGTTCTGTCTCGAAGCGCTGGTAGGGCCCAAAAGATAAGGAGACATGTTTCGCACATTTATTTTAATTTTTATATTTGACGTTCATAAGTGTCATTTCATGACCTAAATTGAAATAAAGATTTTGAATTTTAATATTCCATAGGGATAATAATTTTTAGCTACAAACAGTAGACGACACGAAATGCAAGAGATTTTGGTTCTTAAGGTGGTAAAGCGCTAGAGACCGGGACCGTGCACTAAGTAAATAATCCTGGTCAGTCAGCCATTAACAAAGTGGTCAAAGTGTGTTCTGCATTACTTCTGTTTCAATTTCCATTAACAAATGTGGGTAGATCCATTAAAGATAATCTACGCAACGGAGCTTACTTAGTTTGTTCACACGATATTAAATGTAAAGACGTCGTGTATTTTAGAACCGAAAAATTCTTGGGAAAACGTAATTTGTTGAAAGCCTGACATTGGTACAGTCGACAAGATTACTTAAGGAATACTTTAAAGTTGTTAAAAAGCAATAAAGAGATGGTACTTAATTATTATGAATTTTATTGTATATCTTAAGAAGATTCTATTTCAAGATTTTATTGCTTTTTAATTGAAATAATGATGATGAATATCATTATTTTTCGACCAAGTAATAGAAGTCGGTATTGACACAGATAATATAATACTACGTATTGATCAACTGTTATAATTTTTTCAACCTCTTAAGTTTCATCAGTAGCGCAAATTAAAAAAAAAATATTTAAGTACATACTAAATAATAATATAAATTTAACAACTACTTAATTCATAAAAATCTCATTAAATCAAATAAAAAAAACGCATTGTACGTTTTATCCATATTTTACTTTTACACCATTTTCGCGGATTAATAAAAAGTTGTAAAAACGCTTATAACGCCTCGAGGCAATTCTTAATGAACTTAGACTGAACCGGGACAGGATTAAAAAATGTTTTCCTGCAGTTTTCCCGTGTGAAAATATTTTTTACGTGAAATTTTCTTCACCGACTGTATTTAACCTTTTTGGCGAGCAGCTGTATTTTCGAAAGATAAATGTTACAACCCTTTTTGAGGTCGTAACGACCCATGTAAACGAGATAAGACATGTGCGTTTATTGTAGCTTTTAGAGGGTTATAATTATCATGCATTTCTATTGTGTTACCAAAATAATATTCGCATGTTGTAAACTTCTGAAGGGGACCACATCTGTAGCCAGCGGTACTGTAAACATAATTTACTATTTTTAGAAGAAATAACGAGGTACATGAGGAGTGTTTTGAAATAAAATATTATTTTAATATTAAAGTGTGTATTTATGTAGTAAGGAACTTACATTCAGGGTTTGCACTTCGTTCGGAGTAGGTTAGCCTGTGAAATCCAGTAGTTTTGCATTTCCATAAGTAGCTCATTCTGCACTCACTTTTTAGTTAGGGGCGTGGCAGCATGCATGCATGCATGCCACGTCATGTATGCTGGTGGATTATAACACTTCTCCTCGAAATTAATAATTGTAAAGGAGGGCAATCTAAAATTGTTAATTTTCACAGTACTTGACCACTTCATTCTATATGTCAATGTCATCACACAGTAGCACAGATTAAATAACAGTACTGACAGTAGTATATATTTTTTTTCTGCGGTTTTTAGCTTCCGCGGATTGCGTTTCGCCACTATAGTGTAGTTTTTTGTTTTTTTTTATTTTTTTTATTTTATTGTATAACTGCCACTGTGCTGCGTCCCAGTATCGAGGCTCCCGCTGAAAATCAGCGTCGTGATAAACATCACAGATGGTTATCACGACTAGTGCTGAGCGGGAGCCTTTTTGATACACAATCATGGTTTTTAAATTATTATTTTTATTATGTCTGTATTGTTGTGTGTCAAATAAATGTTTCTTTCTTTCTTTCTTTCATTTTAACTTTAATTGAGCACGGGCTATAAAAAATATATGAATTTATATGAGCTAAATAATATTTTTATCAATACTGATACTTACGGCCTGTTTCACAATGCCCGCCAAATTTACCAGTAACGTCAGCTGGCCATTACTTCATACGAAATGACGTTCCATATTTGAATTGTTAATTGGTCAGTGCTTATTTGTCGATGGTAAAACACGCCATTAGTCAAACTAATCTAATGTAAGTGTCCATATAATGTACAATACCATTTATTAAGGAAATGAAATAAAAGTTGTAACTTATTTTAGTATTTGTACTATGTCATAAGTTATTTGAGTTAGTCCTATCTTTGCCTGATTGAGTTTATGGATATTTGAAGAATACTCTGCCCTTGTTCATTTAAATGCCCAAATCCCTCAGCATAACCAAATTAATGCAACATGGAAACACGTGTGAGATAAAAGAGTTTTTGGCGGAGCGAAAAGTTAGTTAACTTTGGCTAATTCCGTTGATGTGGTTAATTTTGTACTCTTTGTGTCAGTTATTATTATTTGCATAAAAGTTGCCTTCGTTATCCACAAATGATGTTGTGTGAAATGCTAAATACAATATTTTAGGTTAAAAAGTTTGTTAGTGCGCCTACACATTAGAGCGACAGCAGCGCGTCGCTCTAATGTGAAGGTCTTACTTCTGTATGAAATTGACAGCACCGTGACTGTCGCGCTGCTACCACGCTGTTAATGTCGCCTAAGAGCACTTTCACATTTAGGTGACTTTAGCAGGGCGGCAGCAGTGCGACTTACGCGCGACAGTCGCGCTGCCGATAATGTACTATACACGGCAGCGCGGTAGCAGCGCCGCAGTGCAGCGGCGCGTAAGTCGCGCAGGTCCGTCCCACTATACCTTCCCTCGCGCCGCCTGTATTTTCTCTGTATTGACCAATGGTTGACTGGTAGAGAATGCTTTTAGCATTAAGTCCGCCATATGTACCTTTTGTTTGTGCATGAAGTGTAATAAATAAATAAATAAATATACCCCTAACCCATTGCAGTGGTAATGCCTACTATCCCCGTATTAGCACTGCAAATGGGTAATGGGTGTAGTGGGAACGACCCAGTCGCGCGACAGACGCGCTGCTAATGTGAAGGCATCCGCTGCTGCCGCGCTGCTGTCGCTCTAATGTGAAGGCGCGCTAAATGTCAAAACGCTTTTATATTTTTTTGACCAGGGGGACGCTTATTTGGTGTCGGTGTTTACTCGCCATGGCAGAGGATCGTCACTGAATTTTTTAGCCGAATTTTTAAACCCATCTTACTAGACTTTACACTACATTCTGGTTATCCTGCCGCAGTTTGGTCGAGGACTGCGTATTCAACATATTCGAAGCTAACCACCACACTGGTTGCCATGCATTCACTATTAGCCACCTGTGACTCTGCTATAAGCCTTCAGCTACTAACGGCGTAAAAATAATATCGGGATTGAGCTAGTTCTGGAAGAAATATTACTATTTTCAGCTGTAGGTATTACTTGATTGAACATGTAGTCATAAACGTTTTGACATAACATGCCTAATACCTACCCGTACACTGCTTCAAACTAGGACAGTCGTATGCGAGTTACTAGTAAATTTCTTATTCAGAGCACTGAACCTTGTAATGTGTGAAGCAACTGTCTCGTATATTGCGAACTGTGTGCTGCAGAGGCGCTCCCTGGCAGAAACTTACGGAACTTATCTGTGGTGTGACGTAGGGAGGCGCTTGTAAACATTATCGATAAAAGTTATCGACCGTACGAGTATTCGAAATTGCCTCGTGTCTCGGAAAGCACGTAAAGCCGTTGGTCCTGCGCCTGATCTCTCTCCGGTAGTGTCAGATTGCTGTCCCACCGGGCTATGAGAGTGAAAGTAATAGAGAGTGCACCTGTATTTGCGCACACACTTGTGCACTATAATATGTCCCGCGCAGTCGTTTGATCCTAGTGACTGGCCACCGTAGTCGAAATCGGCTAGGGGGACTATTATTATTCAAAATTATTTGTATACTTTATGATGTGACGGTATGTCTGACCGACTACGGTAGGTATGGTCGAGGTATTTCGCGCCTAACCACTTTAAGAGCCAAAATCACTTGCATTTTGCGACATCTTTATTTATTAAAGTGAAGCGTGTTGTAGTGTCGTTTATGCAAGCAACTTTCGTAGAATAGTGGTTAGGCGAGAGTTACCGTGCCTAATGATAATATGCTTATTTTAACCACAAGTTACTACAAGTAGGTAGTTCAAATAGGTACCTATATGAAACGTTCAGTTTTGTGAGCATAATGAATTCACTCTAACCACAAATGATTATTATGCTCGGTATTTCTCTACGACATCGAATCAGAAATGGGGACCTAGCCCAGAGAATCAGTAAGCTCAAGTTGTTCAAGTGGGCACATAGCGCAAACAACTGCCTCACCAAAGGAGTTCTAGCTGTACTTACGTACCATTTTAAAATACCTTATCATGAGAAAATAATTGTACTTACTGCCGAGTACACCGAAGCAGCGCCTTCCCAGTAATTTAGCAAAAATAGCTTGCACCTCCCTCTCTCTCACCTCGTTTTTGTGTTGTGTGTGCAAGAGATTTTCGTTTGAAAGTGTTTAGGCGGCAGTGATCTTGCATACGTACAGTTGATATATCACAAAATCATGGAAAATTTATACTTACACCGATAGCCACACATCCCTATTATCAAGAACTTAGTTCAGACACTATCGGCGCTTGCCATGAGAAGTTGTCCATCCCTAATTTATGTTTCGTAACTCCTAACTCGTAAGTAATCTGTGTTTGTATGGTATCATAGTTGAGTTCGTCACTTTGTGAACTTCAAGAGTTGAAGATGAAAACGCACTCCAACCTACAGTGTCTTTCTACCATACAATGGCAGTAAATAGAAAAATATGACTAATATTATTATTAAGAGGTAGTATTTTTTAGTTAGGTAGGTTTGTTGGGACCATTAATTGATCTATTAACTACTTATAGGTTACTCCTTCGTTATTTTTTAATCATGGCTGAGACGCATCTGCGCTGGAAATAAACCTCTATTCTTCTTGATTTAAACATAAATAAAATATAATAAATATATGTATACGCCAGCAGACAAACCAATTGTCTTGGTTTACGTTTTGATGGTTATTTGGAACTATGGAATTTTCTAGTGCTCATCACATAAACATTTGCCTCTTGCTTGCGAGAATCGAACCCGTGACTGCTAGCAAAGTAGTCAGGAGCGCTAAATACTGTTCCATTCGTTTCGTTACCAAATATTTCGTGTTCATCAAGATATTTCCTTTTATTTTATAAATTTTTATTACTTCCTAATTATAATGAATATATCTATTTGTTGACAGTTTATCTACCCCTATGTTTTGTGTGTGTATCTTCTATGAGGTATTCAAGGATTTAAGTTACAAGAAGAAAAAAATAGTTAGACCTTCGAACATGGACCTCAGAACTCCGACCTTGGAACTTCGTACCGTAGAAGGTCTGAGACCATTTGTGGGAACCTCGGAAGCGGAACTCGGCCTCAGGAACTCAGACGCAGATTTTGTACTGTACCATTGTACTGTACAGCACTGACCTTGCCTAGCCCGGTCAGCGCTCGGACACTCAAGCCGGCCGACCACGTCGGTACTATCTGGTCATGGAACCTGGGTCACGGAACGGAGACCGAGGAACTCGCACAGTGGGTCTCCAGAACCTACTGTTTAGCACATGGAACACTGGTCTTGGAACATCGGAACCAGAACTAGGATCTTGAGTTTTTGGAAGTCGGAATACAAAAACTATGTGCTGATATTATATGTATGTAGCGTAGGTGGAACAATTAATTAGACATCGTATTTAGTACTGATCGCACTTGTTTCTGTGTATTATATGTATAGTACAAATAATTAATCACAGGGTCAGTAATTGACTTTAAATTGATACTACTTTCGGTCTACCCACGCATAATTGAAAACTAAGAATTTATTTAAAGTTAAATTGAAAAACTTACTTGCGATAACGCGGTGACGCGGGTAGATGCAAATACAGCCGTAGTGCTTGTGGCTCCAGATTTCTCACCTAGGTAACTTCAACTTTCTGATCTGTCTGGAAAAAAATATGCATTGAAAACATAAACCTGGAACACTTCATTCTTGTTGGCACATTAAACATTACATTGGTACAAATACACAAAGCGAGTATCACCTAAAACACAAAACAACTGTACAAATAAAGAAACCTACTTGAAATACTTCAACACTAAAATATCGGTAGGTCAGTGTAAATGGCAGCTTGTGCGAAGTAAAACATGTAAAAATAGGTAATGGAACTCACCCATTATTATGTATAATGTCAATTTTTAGCTTTTCACCAGAAGAACTCACTTTTAACTCAAACCACATACACATTGTTACACAACATTTTGTACGACGCACACCGGATGGCAGAGATCGTTCGTTATTACTTTAACACATGTCGGTAGACACGAAATAATAGTCCGGTTTGGTGGCACTGACGATAATTTTCACTATTGATAATAAATTTCTACAAAATAATGAGAGATTAGACGGATGGCTTTGGATAACCGTGTCGAGAAATACGTCCAGATCGATACGACACCGATTTACTATTTGTTAACACAACCGTACGGGTCGGCGCTCGGCCACAGAATGCCAGCGGCCCGTACTTTGCCGAACGAACGAACAAACGAATGCACGAACGAGCTGACAATCAAACGGATACTAGTGCTGCCCTCGTTGTACTATGCCCAAGTGAACTACTTAACGTTCCGGACAATCTCGATAGATGGCGCCAGTAGTAGGTACAAACTAAATACATGTGATGATGTGCATTGCATCTTGCATCACATTTTATTCATTGAATTATGACATTTTGTCACAACTCACAAAGTTCACTGAGCTACAGATTAATAAATAAGATAAAAAGTTTCAATTTTCTATCTAATGATCGTGAACCATTTCGGCAGTAGAACGCGTTTTTTTATTATACGTCATACCCAGTATCGTTCCACCCAACGTGGTCGTTACGTTGAAAAGATTTTAGATCTATTTACCTTACAATTTATTTTGATTTTGCTTGTACAATAGGCAATTTAACAAGGCATAGAATAATAAAGATGTTGTTCTTAAAAGATGAAATATGAAACCAAATATTAATGAATCTTTGAAGAATAAAATATGACACTGTTAGTGTTAAAAATATTGTAAAACCAAAGATGTTGTTGTTTTTAAGAGTTGAGCTATTTAAATTATAATTATAAAATAATTATATCTCATTGATTTTGATCTTAAATATGTATCTCAAAGTAGTATTTGTAAACATTTTTTGGGACATGTTCGCTGCGATTCTGAGAACTGATGGATGGATTCTGATGGACTACAAAATGATTGAATAAAGATTCCGTTTTTTTTAAGTAACCCTGAAACAGTCTTTTAGAACCAAAACGAAATTACTGATTAGGCAACTTTTTCAAAATTTAAAAATCCAACTTAATATTATAATGTATGTCTATTGTTATTTTGTTTGATGTTTTAAGTATTTAGTTTAACTGAAACATTTAACCAACAACATTCACAAAATCATGTTCTAGCATAGATTCCACAAGGGTAATTAGAAGTGCCAAAACCCGTAAAACTTTTTCAAGATTTATCCTATTACCTATAAATGAACCCTATCATTGTCACGTCTCATCGCTAACACTAACGCTGGCCAAAAGTAGCGAATAACCTAAAAATACGACTACTTAGGGTCACGCAATAAATGAGAATGTGTCTCAAGTTGTATAAGGGCGCAGACTCACTCACTCACAAAGTAAGAAAGAAAGAAAGAAAATGTCTTTATTCGACTTTACTAAAATAATATTATTTTAGAAAAGTACGAAAAGCATCAGTCGTGCGTGGCAACAGCTGGGGCCCTATTTTTGAATCACTAGCGTTCATATTACGAGTGTTTTTTTTATGAAAACGAGTTATTTCCTTTGACTTTTAATTCATCTTCGAACGAAAATCACTCGCCATCTTGAAGCGAGTGATTCAAAAATAGGTCCCCAGGAGCTCTATTTTTGAATCACTCACTTCAAGATGGCGAGTGATTTTCGTTCGATGATGAATTTAAAGTCATCGAAAAAAACTCGTTTTCGAACGAAAATCACTCGTAATATTGACGAGAGTGATTCAAAAATAGGGCCCCTGAACTCATACAACACGCTGCTAATTTTCAGCAAGAGTCACAAAAAATAAAACAGAATATTTATATTCATTAATTTAAAAGCAGATATTTTTTACGTCCACACCATATTAAGATGGATGCTGTCTATGGTATCTATTGAGTATTCCCATAAACCCAATAGGAATAAGGATAAGCTTGCTATTCCACAATTTAGGCTTCGAATGGTTGGTAACTCTTTCTTTTCTGGTTGGTAAAACTGTCATTAAGGAAACCCTTATGACAAAAGGGTATTATAAAGAAGATAATTATTTAAACGATGATAATGTATGGACTAGCTTTGATCGCCATAAACATTGTAAACCTTTTGAAAAGAGGCATTGACAATAGTGACTGAGTTTGTTGCGCAGCTTCTTCTCAGTACTGGCCTACAATTGTCCCGAAGCAGTGGTAGGGTTTATATTATACTACTAAGTGTACCTTTATGCAGAAATAAATGACTTTTATGACTTATTAATGGAAAACAGTAGGTATCTTTTAATTGTTGCAAAATTTGACCACAATTTAAATGTCGCAAACATATAATAAGAATAATTTTATTTTATTAAATTTAAATAAGCTTATTAAATTTAATAGTGATGCGACTAACATTGGTCTTTGTGATAAGTTTACAAAATTATCTTGTCATTAGACTAGTGTAACCAATATCAGTCGTGTTTTCTATACTAATATTATAAAGCTGAAGAGTTTGTTTGTTTGTTTATTTGTTTGTTACATCACGCTACGACCAATAGGAGCATAGATATAGTGGTAAATGTGTAAAAAACGGGAGAAAGAAGTCACTATTCCACGCGGACGAAGTCGCGGGCAAAAGCTAGTAGTATAATAAAAAACTATTTAAAGGTTTACAGTGTGCACCTAGGCTTACAGCGTTAAGTCTAGGGCAGTAGGCGAAAAGTAGGCAACGATGTAATATCATAAAATGTTATACTACCAAAAGGTCATAACTGGAGTTGTACGGTAACGACAGTTTGAAAGCACGAAACGTCTTCTAGCTCAAAAACTTGGGCTATCAAAGAAAAGTATTAGTTTTATTAAGCAAAGGTCATAGGTTTCTCAGCAGTAACATTATTTAGCACTTACTTATTATGTGACAGTTATAGATTATCAAAGCTGTGTAAAATTTTTAAAAAAACATGAAGATAAAATAAAAAAAGCATAAGATGATCGACAGGAAATCAACTATTTTTGAATAATATGTTTTCCGTGTACGTGTCGGAATGCCTCTTAGTGTAGGTAATATGAGCTAAAACGAATTCCATGCGTTGAGTACATTCATAATTAATACTTTCTAATTGTATTTATGCACGTCATCGACTACTCAGCCGTTTTAAGCAAATAAGACGAGTTTTAACTCAGCGCCCGTGACTTAAAAATCATTTCAAGGACGATGACCCCGCGTCCGGGATTTTTTTCATCTTATGGTCGTGAATCTATCCCAACGGCTATAATTATTATGCAACACAGCTTGATGTATTAATAATAATAAATAAATATGCGCCAGACAACACACCAATTGTCTGGTTTCGTGGTAAGGAATTATCTTCCTTGTGTTACGAAGTGCCAGAAAACGATTATGACGGGGGCCTCTCCCATTAATAGTTAAATAATACGAGTATAACATCCATGACTTAGGTACAAATGTTCGTGCTCATTACACAAACATTTGCCCCTTGCGGGATTCGAACCCGCGACGGCCGGCGTAATAGTCAGGAGCGCTAACCAATACACCAAATGCGTCGTCGTGATATGATAAAATTATCCTCTATTTTTATCGTACTGATATGTCCATAATTTTAAATACACGATTTATTCATCTACCCTACATAACTCAGATCTTAGTGGAATTTTGTGAAAACCACCCACTTAAAAAATTATGAAGAGCGACAAAGTCTACAAAGAGCGAAAATGGGAAAACCGCTATCCCGCCCGTCAAATTCCAACAACGAAACAAAGCGGATTTTAATAAACTTCTCCGACATAAAGGGCCAACTTCCCATGAACCCTTAAAAGTGAATGGGGGTAAAAATTACCCGAAAAGTTGGCCGATTGGTTGTAACTTTGTGCCTTTCGAGCCAAAACCTTTTGGGTTGCACGAGTTTAATACGGAAACGGACCATAAAACATTAATAAGTTTGGGGAGTTTGAGGCATGATGGTCCGATATGAGTGCAAAAAGTTTTTATACGATCTTACACTCAATTGGATTGATTGCACGGATATTTTAAATAAACAAGATTAAAGTCCTAAAAATGCGATATCCCGCTGTTTAGAACTAAGGGCTTCTCATCAACATTTATAATGCGCACGGCAAAGGAGTGCAACTCGCTGCCCGCGTCGGTGTTTCCTAGTGACTACAATCCGAATCTATTCAAAGTTAGAGTGAACAGACTTCTTCTGGGCGAGTTCGGTCCATCTTCGACTCCGTCTTAGTCGCACTTGGCTTGATCTGGAGTCAAGAGCAAACCCATACTAAATTTAAAAAATGCTGTTTTTGTTTTTAAATTAGTCAAATTTCAATTTTTATTTTTATTTATTTTTATTAGGAAAACACTACAGTATCTTAAAAACTAAAAACTAAACACCATTTACGTGTTTCCACATATAAATTTTAAATAATTATGGCTTGTACATATTCAATTAACTTTTAAATGACAAACGATATGAGTGAGAGAAATATTAACTAAGTGAAAATTAGTAGTAGGTACCAGTCCTCCAGTCAATGCACTGATTCAATTTAACTGTATTAACACTAGTGTTAATAAGTCTAGTTCGAGGTCATCGGTCATAGCATTAACTTTATACTTTTTCAAAGATAAGCACAAAAGGATTCTTCAACTCTTCTTTCAATTCAAGATACCAATGGCAGGGCCTATAAAAAAAACCGCTTCTTACCAATAACGGAACCTTTTTCGAACAATCCTATCGTATCGATTCGGCCCTCAATTGACAGGGCCTAATAGAAAAATTGCCCCAACTGGACAATCATTATGGGCCAAGAATGAGCCATCCGCACATTTTACGACCCATTCCTTTTTCTAAGGCAAGACCTTGTGTTTTTTTCCTAACTTTTTCTCTTGTTTACTGTTGCTTGTTTGTTTTTGATGTCTTTTTTAATGTTGTATTAATGTTTGTAGTTGAAGAAGCGGTTCCCTGCTTACATCGTTCCTTAATTCATCTATTCAAATATACATTTTAATGTTCTATAAAAAAATCCACTTTTCTCGTTTTCGTCTCCATAGTCTTTAAAATCAATTGTACTTTTGTGTTCAAATTATCAAAATAATGGTTTCGGGCATTTTAGCATACAAAATTACATACTTGCACCCTTTTGTTTTTTTTTGTAATGGTATGGTGTTTAATTATCAAAATGTGACTTCATAATACATACAAACAAACAGTGGCGATAAATTATAAATATTATTGATTGAAATTGAAATCTACTTCTTAACGTTAATGTTGATAAATGGAAAAACTTACTTTGTCAAGTGTTTACGCAAGTACAATCTCACGTCGTCAAGGGAAGAGTAAAGCTCGTTTAATTCAACTAACAGAGTACGTTGTAACACGAACGATACGTAATTAACAGAATTAATAGGGTAATTAGCTTCCTTCATTAGATATGCGTGCTCTTAAACACGCAATGTTACAGAATTGCTGACTGGGTTGGTTCCCAAAAAAAAACTCGTTTTTGAACTCTGTAAATGACAAATATCATCTTGGTTTACCCGTGACCACGAACGCTGCAAAGTGTTCGAAACCTCGGGGTACAAAAATTTAAGAAATCTCCGCAAAAAACATCCGGAAATTGTATTTTAATCAAAAAAGGAGTTTCCGTTAATAACTGCACTGTGAATGTTATTTATTGATCGTTATTTGTCAACTGAATCCTACGTTATTACCAGAGATAGGAATAGGTAGGGCTTATTAGCCTAAACTTCGAAGAACAAAGACAAGAATCGGAGACTCCCTTACTACATTTTTTTTTTGGACATCTGTTGGGACATCATTAATTAGGTACATAAATAATAATAATATTTTGAATAAGTGATCGGTCTTTGTTAACTTAAGTTTACGACTGGATAAAGTGTAACAATACCTAAAAACAGTATTATGGCTACTACATCTATCTTTCCTCTTTATAATATTAGTAAAGACTAATAAAATTCGACTCACGTTTTATTTGATGTAGACAGACAGGAGCAATCTTAAGGAGCAATCTTGACTGTCTTGACCACGGGCCCAAGACAGTCAAAAAACACAAAAATGTGATTGGACCAGTGCAAAATTGAGTATGTACGCATGTACGTACTTAAAAAATTGGAATCAACTACTTACAATAATTCACGATAGCAAATAATCTGTCTGGTAATAACTTACACTGGGCGCATGAAATTATCTGAAGTCATGACAATTTTGTATTGCTCTGAACACAGGTACTCTGCTACACACCGCCTCCGTAATCTACACTATTTTCAGAATACCAACGCACTGTTTCACGCACACTCATGTCAGCTTCGTCATGTCACTCCGGTTCTTAGATATTGATATTTCTAAGAACCTGCGTCTACGATCATTGCTCACGCGCACGCATCCCGAGACAACCATAAACAAATAAAGCATTTGACTTACTAACCGATATTTTTATGGATGAACACTCGTTCTTTGAAAAAAACACGTTATCAATGTGCGAAAGTAACAGATAGATAGTGCGGCTAACTAAGTTCAAAAGAGACAAAAGTTCTTTTGTTCGGTGCCGGGTGGCTCGCAACGGCGCTAACCATCTGTTTTTGTAGCTTTTTTATGAATGAATGAGGTGCGCGCAATCTTAGATGTTTTTGAGTATGATTTTGTAATGCTTGATTTAATTTTAATCAATTATTATTAGTGAAAATAGCATGATCATTATTTTAAAGGACGCCCGTTTGGGTGGGTGGGCCGTTAACTGTTCTGTATAACAATTAATCACCTCTTTGAATTTGGATAGTACTTTTTTCACACCCTGTATTATGTCCAGTCACAAAGTTTGGTATACATAAACTAATTACTTATTCCAAATAAAATTTATTTTTGATGTACTTAGATGATGTCTTATATGAGTCTTGATATGAATCTTGGGACAGTCGTCTCGGAAAAAAAATACTATCATAAAAAGACTCCGATTCCTCTCTGTTCTGATTCGAAGTTTAGGTAAATAAGCCCTACCTATTCCTATCTCTGGTTATTACCTACTCGTATAACATACAATATCTTTGAAATACTGAAATAAAAAGGCTAAATGAATTTTATGTGGTGGCTGTGGATTTTAGTACCAACGCTTGTTTTTTGTAAATAAACTAATCTTAGCATTATGGTTACTAAATCAAATTGGCTATGGTTTAGGGCTGGGTCCCTTGTCAGAGTAACAGACCCGCAGAGACTGGCCTAGCTTTAAGGATAAGACACCGCCATTAATAATGAACCGTTTCAGTTTCATCACAAAATCTGAAATGTTATACTTGGAATAACGTGATATTTAAATGTTAGAAGCCTTTAAGTCAATTAAGTCTCTGGTAAAGTAGGTGTCAAATGGATTTTAATTTAACTTAAGTATTAGGTACAAAATCTACGGGTCTTGTTTAAATAAAAGGCATAAATTCTTTTTTTTAACGGTTAGGCCATCCGCTTTCAGTGGCCACCATAACAGTTATAGATTACCTAAATGAAATGATTTTGCTATTTGTAAAAAAGAAACCAGAAATATTCACGTATTTCGTTTGTAAATAAGTTGTGACCATTTACAAAAACGTTAAACCACGCAGCTCACAGGTTAAGCGGGGTCATCAATCCGTATAATGTTTCGCATAAATTGGTCGTCCGTATTTCACCCGGTTCCTCCATGTAATCGATATCTATGATATATTTTACCCATAATTTATACATGATGGCAAAGTTTCTTTTTTCGGCTATTCCGCCTGAATGTTTCGGCGTATCGTGTTGTTTCGATACGTCGTAAATTTAATGAATATGTACTCCGTATCCCTTTGTATACTATTTGGGTCACAAGCATTTTTCGTATACAAATTAGTAAAAAATAACATAACAAGCTTGTTGTATGTGGAGGTGACAAATGGTTTCTCCTGTTAAAAAAAAAAAAATGAGTTTTCTTTTAGCTCTATAACTGAAAAAAAAAATGTCGGTCGAAACATGCGTTTGAACTCCGAATGCACCTTCATTGTGTACTAGTCATGTAAAAACAAACACCAAGATTTGTACACGCGCTATCAAGTAAAATGCTCGTATCACTTTATTTTTAATTCAAAATAAAAACCCCCTGGAATAGAGACGTACAGCCTCTTAATATTAAACTACAGGGTACTGAGAGAAATAGTACATTACCTACCCCTTGGGTGACATTAGAGTAATGTACCCTGTAAGCTGGGCGCACACATCCTAGAAAATAATACTTCAAGGGTAAAAAATACAAAGTATTGTAAGTCGGTGGGTGAAACTATATAAAATAAGTGGAAACAGGAAGTTCTTTGAAAGGAGGTTCAGGGAGCTTACCTCCTGGTATAGAAATACAGCTCAAATAAATATTTAATAAATAAAAAGGGTTCTTATGACAAAATGGTATAATTAGCACTATGTTTAACGTATTTCTTGCATGTGTAGTGCGGTTATAATTATATGTGGATTATAACCCAAAAATTTTCAAAGTTAGAGTGAACAGGCATTTTCTGGGTGAGCTTGCTCCATCGTCGTCTCTGTCTATACCACTGGTCTAGCCTGGAGACAAGAGCGAACCCATTTCAAATAAAAAAATATATGTATTTTTACAAATAAATGAATATAAATAAAACATATAAGAAAAGTTTGGAAGAATTTTACAATGATCTGTCTAGGTCGGCATTGCTCTTAGCTGGTAGTATGTATGTTGGTATATGTATTGAGACCATCGATGTCTTACTATAAAAAATATGCATGAATATTGCGATACACGTTAAATTGTGTTTGTGCAAGTGTTTTTTTTTTCAAGGCGAGACTTCAGAGAGAGGTACTATGTATTGAGATTTGGTGAAGGGTAAAAACGCAAGTGTGCGCCCACCAATACATGAAAAGGTCTACCCCAAATGTGCGTGGAATAAATTAAATCTAGGGCCGGTACTCGTCTTTTAATCAGTAGCCTTGAGGGACAAGACGGTCAAACGAAGGACATGAAAAAATCTGTTTGTTAATTTCGGGATTCAATACATAAAACATTTGTAGATAATTTAATTGTCAGGATTGACAGGCCCAATTAAAATGAAGTTTGACAGAGTTTTCAGATGTCCATTTATTTAAATACTAGTCAATTCATAGAAGTTACTATTTTTTAGATAAACTAACATAACACGTAACGAAGGTTTGTTTAAACATTATGGTCAATTTTAATTAAGCATTTTGTAGGCCACCAAAAAGGAAACATGCATGCCATTTCGAATGGTTTAACATTCAATTATACAAGGCACAAACCGAAAAAAATTAAAAAGATACTCCCAAAAATGCTTTTAGAGTCTTTATTTTATTTGAATGCCAAGCAAATCCTTTGTAAATAATCTTTTTACGACGTAAATGTACTAAGCTTCCCTTAAACGGGTGACACGACCAAACTGCCCGCGGCAGACGGAGTGTAGATGAAATAAATTAAACAAAACTCCCTTTTTCCGTTCCAATTTAAAGGACTCGAAGGAATAGAATTAACAACTGAAAAGGCATGTTAAAAAGTATAATGATCAAAATTGGGGACCCGCAGAGATTTGCTGTTGGAAAATATTTGGAGTCAACAAAAATAAAGACCAGAAACTGCTTAGGGCAATAACGTTTATTTGTCTGTGTTGTATAGTTTGATTTGATTTGATTTTTACGTAGCTTGTCAAAATGACCATATTTTTAATTTTTAATCAATAACTAAAAAATAATTATTATATTCACCAAATCCAAACACCGCCACTCTAAAACTTGGCAAGTTGCACTTTCGTGCGCCATTGTCCATTACCATCAAATCGGACATTCAATTATTCCTAAGAGATGTCTGAATATCAATCAATTTCACACTTTTATGTATACACATACGTTACCCAACATTTAGTTCAAGAAAACAATTTCGCGAGCAACAAAACCCTTTTAACAGCCCGTTTCTAGTAATTAATTTCTGCTCCTCTGAGTAGTAGTTAGTGAATTTACTCAGCTATAGTATGCTTTATCTTGTGTGTGAAGTACTTTGTAGAAGTGTTTTCAGTTCACACACTAAGGGTTTGTGTTTGGTAAATAGCAAAATTGTACATTTCCTTTAAACAAATTTGTAAATTCACTACCTAATGTTGTGTGCAATAAAGAGTTATCTATCTATCTATAGCACACGTTGTTTTTACTACGTTAATATATTAAGGTAACGACTTTAGTACAGCATCCAATCTTTTTGAGTGATTTTGAATAAATAATGAACGTGGTCTCACCACTGAAGCCACTTAAGAATATACTTCAGAAAG
The DNA here is from genome assembly GCA_963584085.1 of Pyrausta aurata. Classification (NCBI taxonomy): domain Eukaryota; kingdom Metazoa; phylum Arthropoda; class Insecta; order Lepidoptera; family Crambidae; genus Pyrausta; species Pyrausta aurata. Next base: position 5,110,935 of record OY757275.1, on the reverse strand, counting down.
GTTAGTATTTTTTGGTCTTACTTCTTTGTTACTTTTGGGGTCAGTAGCAAAAAGTCAAAAGTAGTAAAAGTTCAAATATGCAAAATTATCTAACTATTTTTCAAATATCGATACTAACTTTATACTACATAAAAATAATGGGACTAAAGTTAACAATATAAAGACAGGAAATACCTTATCAACAAAACTGTTCGACAATTTCATTATTTATAACTCGACCCCTAAACTTAAACAACAATGACAAAAAGCTTTAGGAAAAGCTAAAGCTTCATAAACCAAACAGAAGCCAAGTTCAGTGAAAGTTCATTCATTCACGATAAAATCTTTGACAGTTTGATTTCTCCGATACTATCTCTGAAGTTCCGTGTGCCACCCATAGATATGAGTCGACCAAGGAAGCGGCCGAAGTTTCATTGAAAATTTCAGTTTGTTAAATACAAGTCATTTGTCTAAAGTCAAGTCATCAAATGCTAAGTTTCATTTACTGTCACCGCTGCGTAGTAATTTACTTTACAGGGTGACTTTGAAAACATTGGCAATATTTTCAACTAAGAACCTACTCATGATTTTCATTTTAATATGTGGAAGGGACTATGAATCATGAGTAGTTTCTTAGTTTAAAATATTGCCAATGTTTTCAAAGTCACCCTGTATAATACCTAATAACACTGCAGTAATATTCAATCATCGTGTCTTAAGTTTAAATAAAGTACTAGATCAGTCCGAAAATATTTAAAAGTACTAGAGCCGTCAGCTGGCCCGTGCAATGCTATGGTGATTGTTTTTGTCTCAAACCAAAAAAAACTTCTCCTTTTTAAAGGCGACATAAAGTGCGTTAGTTTCTCATAAATATTTAGCCATCATACATCAATATTTCCACTGTTTGACGTAACCAGACACACTGGCCAAGGACGAGGCGACCTTGAACTATCATTGTTGCCCTTCTCAGGCCTGTCATTGACAAACGATGCTTCTCAAACAAAGGGGAGGCTTTTATGGAGCGCTACAGTGTGGACGGCGGTCCTCAAAGTATTGTGTTTCACCCTTTCACGCCGTTAGTACACCAACGCGTTCGCATGCGGCTGCGATGGCCTGAACGATACATGAACATGATACATGACAAGACATAGCATATGCCGAATTACCAAAGTTACATGCAGCATTCATGTCACATTCCGCATGCGAATGTGGCGGTGGAATTACGGCGTTATCATATAATTATTATCCCTTCCGATAGGAATATTAATTTTATGGGCGTAAAGGGCTTAAATGTGTGTAACCGTGACAGAAAATAATTGATGATATAGATTCAAAATAGGCGATAAGGAAGCTAAAATCTTTGATGATTGTAATTAAGATTAATTCGTCTTTTTCAACTTATAAAGGTATTCTTCTTCTTCTTCTTCTTCTTTTCGAGTCAATGGCAATTAATTAAGGTATTAATTAACACACATCATTATTTCTTAGTAGTCCATGCCTCTGAAACAAATTAATAACTATTTACCTATTCATTCTAATTACTAAAGGGTTTCACTATATTTTCATAATCAAATAATGATGTTCTATGCTAAAATACATTTAATACTATATAAATAAAATACACTTAAAAGAAAAATGTTGAGAAGTTATGGTGTACCAATAATGAATTCTGTGGTTTGTATGATGAAGTTTCAATCAATGAACCACAAAGGGTAGCCAAAAATAACATGCGATGTTTATTAGAATAACAAGAAAGATGTTTGCTTTATTTAATATTTATGAGATCAAATTGATGTTTATGCTTTTGTTTTAAGTAACAAAAACTATATTAATCAGCCGTATTGAACTACTCGCAAACGCAATCTTAATTTACTGAACAGGGTACGAATTTGTAATGAATTATGACAAGTAACTTACTAAATTATAAGTTTATTTATTAAAACTTTTTCTAACAATGGCCATAATTCGTAGCATGTGTAATTTCTAAATGATTAAAATAAGCATCATTAAAGAAACATCAACTAATAAATTTTGAAAGAAAGAAAGAAAGAAAATACATTTATTAATAAAGGACATCACACATTTTGCTGTGGCATATCGTTGTATAGTTCATTTTAATGCAACGTGTGGGAAACCCTTTTGGTTAGTAAAAACGTTTTTCCTAACATGATATAATTGGGTCTAGAGCCCCTACTCTTTAAATTCGATGCCTGTAAATCTGACTCTAGCCAACCTTGTCACACATGCCAGCAGTGTGACAGTAGCAACAGTAGGTACAAAAGTGTGGAAAGGTATGAGCCGTAATACTTGCTCAAGCAATTATTTTAGGGTAGGGTCTGTGAGACAAAAACTAGAAGGACCACAGTCTATGACAGACATCATGGCCGGTCGTTTGTCTAGAGTCAGAGAGACTTTTGTCGAAATTTTTTGTCGCCAAATAAATAATAAGTACAGCTCTACGGCTTACTACTTACTACTACTTACTACGGGATATACTCACCAACGACTATGAAATTGACATATTTGCAGACAGCTTTGGTCAATTCATGCACAAAGCTGTTTTTTACATAGAAAGTTTGTGTTCTGAGTATTTTCAAAGTAGTATTACTGAACTGACATAATTACTTTAATAATAATTTGATTACTTTAATGATTCTGACTGACTCTAATGTGTATTTCTTCTGACATTACTTTAATTTTGGTGACGCTATTGTAATTCTGATGTATCTTATTTGATTTCTATATTTTAATATTTGTTTGACCATTTTTACTGTGTGACTAGCATATTCACGCTTTGGGCGACTGTAAGTCAGTATGTTTACTGTTAAATAAATGAAAGTACTTACACCTTTTGTTTTGAACCAATGAAAGGATTTTCAGCACTGACACTATAGAGTTGAGTGCTGTTGTAAATAGTGATAATTGTTTAACACGTTCCGGGACACTACTCCAGACACAATAGATGTTTTATTGTTTTCACGCCTGTAGGCGGGCACTGTCCCGGAACGTGTTGAGTTTGTTACAAAACACTATAAAAACAAACGTCAACTATAAAATTGTTTAATTGTTTTTTTTTGTGTTCTGTCGCTCTACAAACTTAATAGGTATGATAATTAATTGTAAAAAGCAACCGCGTTGCAAGTGCGTCAGCAACAGGCAATTCAACAGGCTATCCAATGCGTTAGTGGTCGAATGGTATAGGCATGCGTCCGGATACAGGGTTCGACTCCCTTACAGAAAATTAATTTTAAGAAGTACGATTTAAATAAATTAGGTAGTAAAAAATATCCTTCCTAAAACAGCAATAATTAAAATTACATCCTCTTATAAAACAACTAATTAAATACCTAGCTTTTAATGATGTTTGACAAATTCCATTAATTAATAATTGCGATGTCCAAGAGTTCAGAACTCAAAGTATAAAGCAGACTTTATTAGCATACGAAAATGGATTTTTAATGAACTCGTCTACCGTACAAACTTTGCTGTGTTCAAGAATAAATTGAACTAATTATAGTCTTTAATCTAATATTTTACAGTACTAAAGTTTCTGTTCTAGAGTCTGACTAATGAAGGGTGGCCCCAGAAAAGAGCGGCAAATAAAAAAAAATGCTAACACTGTATTTCATAGACAAAAATGCTAAAAATTCCTGGAAAAAAAAACTGCACATTATTGTCAAAAAAATATTATTTTTGAAATTGCCGCTCTTTTCTGGAGACACCATCATTAGTTGGATGCCAGTAAAATCTATTTTTTTTAAGTATCTACACTAATACAAAAAACTTCCCCATGGGCGAATAGTAACTGGCCGGTAAAAAAAACATATTTGATACAGCTTTTAACTAAGTTCATCAATATTAATAGCAGTGGAAATTTTTCATGGAATAATACATTCATGAGCGGGCTTTGCGAGCAAAAAGGTAAATGTTTTGAATAGGTGTTATGAGCTTTGATTTGAAAGGCTAATACCATTGTTTGATACTTGTTTTAGATTTTGTTAGGAATTTAATTACAGGTAGCTTTTTTTAACGAGTATATCATTGAATCTGTACCACTAAGGCCCGGTGACGTGATCGATATTCAACTCAACTAATGGTTAAATGTCGATACCAACCGTTGAATATTTACGATTGTGCGTATTTTAAAGAAAAAATACATATAACAAATGTCTGAATGGCTATTTTAATGACCATTTGTTAAGATATATTGAAACATGTCGTTTTGAATTAACTCTGCTTGTAATTGTGGCTTGAAAAATATTTTTAATTTAGAACACCTTCATTAAAAATTAATTCTGTAAAATACAGTATGGTTTTCTCTGCACACTGGACCAAATGTGGCTGGGGACAAATATTAGTATATTTATGAGATAAACAAGGTTGGGCTACTCATATATTTGTAACCGCCCCATAAAGCCCAATTTCCAGCCATTTTCCCTGGGGGCTTTCCCGCTTTGCCAACTTCAAAATTTGTGAAAGTGGTGATTATGTGTAAATAATAACGGTTTTGTAGCGGAGCTTCGTGAGAAAATATGTGACCTACTTATCACAAAATTCTTTGAGAATTTCGCTCAGTTGCACCAAGACGCCTTTACTACATCATATTTGACTGTACCTAACCAATTAACAGTTACTTTATAAGTTAAATCTGATAACAATATGAATTTTACATTTGTAGGTTTTACGTCAATAAAAAATTTGAAGAAGGTACAGTAACAGTTTCTCGCACCTAACTACCTTAAGAGCCAACATTTCTTGTAGCTCACGTCGTCTTTTGTTTTCATGTCGTGTGTTCAAGCGATTTTCACTGAAAATTAGTTAGACATGGGAGCTAATGCACAAAAACATTCCACCCAAAAAGCATTATAAAAACTAGTTTACCCCACACGTCTTATGATATCCCAAAAAATATATTCCCGCCGCGATAGTAACAACAGGGAGAATGTACTGGAACGAAATTAAATGTCAGTAATATGTCACTCTTAACGTGATAGCTGGGCAATAAAGTATGACTGCGAAGTGTGTGAGGCCCTCGTGTTGAGTAGCGAGTTTTTCGCCCGGTCTCTTGATTCTGAACGAACTATTGAGTATAAAGCTTTTAGTTTTCACTAAAACAATATTTTCTGCATCTTAAGGCCGGTTTTACTAGGCAGTCAAGTGTCCGTGTAAATATTAATAGCTTAAAAACGCGTATTCCCCTAAACGGAATTCTGCAGAAAACAGTGATTCAAAAATACGGGATGCCTCCGTGGGTAACTATTATTTGATGAGCTTTGGCTGTCAAAACTGAGGGGATTTTTTGGCGTTCATGACTACTCTTTATGTTTGTTGATTTAGAATTTTCGTATTTTTAAGGGTACTTTTGTCCAATTCTTACTACTTTGAAATATTAATTATCTTCAAAATTGAATATTTCATAATCTTTATTAAAGTGTGATAATTTTCAGTATCCATTCTATTTTTGCTGGGACCCAATATCAGGTTTGTTAACCTATCCACATGTATATTTGAATAATTTATGAACTCATTTAAATATTAAAATTTTATCAGTAAATGTCGTATTTTCAGCTGTTTATGAAAGAATCACGTCAATTCGCTCTCGTCATATTGTGCAGTCACATCGACACGGAAAAATCGAACAACCGAACGCATCCGATCTTGGATTTAACGATTGAGGTGCTAATAAAAATATTTTATGAAATCATCTTCGTAGCGTTGTTTTAACGTGCAAATACGTATTTATTTACCACATAACGTTATGCATATGTGCACACACAGACTCCAGCGAACGTATACACGGACAGTAAGTAGGTACGGACGAGTTGAATTTGTTAATTTTATTTTAGAATGAATAACTATGTCAATAGGTTGGACACACTTGAGCTTACTTAAAACAAATGATACATAATATAAGCCAATTGATAAGTAATGGGTATTTCTTTTGAATTTTATAGATTTTTTACTTTTTATAATGACCTACATTTATAAAGGTAACAAAGCTTTTTGTGACATCAATCGTCTTTTAAGTGTGGTAAGATTACTTTAGTTAGATAGTGAGTTTATTTTCTTGAATGAATGATCAAAATATGAACAGTAACATAAATAAACTTATGCGTGCGTTTTTGGTATATTTTAATGACGCCTGGCTAATCTTGAATGAGTGATTGCATTATTGATGTTTAGCTTCAAATAAGCAAGAGCGTGCGCTTTTCGCTTATTTTGATGAATTAACCTGACTTCAATCTCACCTGGCGAATCTTGAATGAATGAATGAATGATCGCATTACCGATGTAAACCTCTTGAAAGTATGTGCGTGTGTGGTTGTGGTTTATCGACGATGATGGATCGTAGTTAATGGCGCGAACGGGAACCGCTCATTAATCAGGCTTGAGGATGGAACACGGCAGCCGTTAACGATTAAATTGTACATAAATCAATAATAAAACATTAGGGCCCAAAAATGCTGCGTTAGTAATTAAATGGGTTAATTTAAAAGAGCGAAATGAGTGAGCGAAAAGCTACACACGTGACGCGACAAAAATACTTACATTACATTACCACCAAAGAAGAAGAATAACATGTATGTATTATTAATTTATCAATAAAAGCTTTATTTCTTTCTTTCTTAATCACACTAATATTATAAAGTCAAAATTTTGTGAGTGCGTGAGTGTGTATGGTTGTTACTCCTTTACGCAAAAACTACTGAATTTTGATGAAACTTTACAATTATTTAGTATCAGAATAACACATAGGCTATAAATCACAGTGATTGGTTTAGAATATTTTTGACACTCACAGTGTTATTTTGATATTGTTATATGTATAAGAATCATAGAGATATTTTTTGAGATCCGACACTTACGCGTGTGAAGCCGCGGATAACCGCTAGTGTACAATGCGAGTATTATTCATCAAAAGTTAGTCAAATGTCACTAATAATAGTCTCCCTCCTGGACATGATCTACCATGGCCGATCTGGAAGTCCTTAAACAGGCTTCGGACTCAGGTTGGCCGAAATAAGGAGAACATGGCTAGGTGGGGATTTTTGGCAAGCTCCGATGTGGACTGTGTTTGCGGTGCAGTGCAAACTATGGCACACTTAACATCGAGCCCAGCGTGCCCCAACACCTGCTCGCCAGCGGATCTAATGAAATGCAGTCGATCCGCAATACAAGTGGCTGAATTCTGGGCTGCTACCTTGTGATTCCTCCATCTGGGTTTCCATCGACACGCTAAGAGGAAGAATAATAGAACAAAACAACTACGAGTAATAGAAGCAATTGAGAGTAAAAGAGGGAGAATGCTGGGACAATTGATACGACACGACAGTTTCATCAGAACGATAAAAGAGGGAAGAATATAATGAAAAAGGAAGAGAGGAAGACCAAAAATAAGCTATATGCATCAAAAAAAACAAAAGTTGAATGTTGCGTCGTATCAATAGGTCAAGAGAATGGCGGAAGAGCGCGTAAAGAATGGAAACAAACTCCACTGACAAGAGCTTAGCTCTTAAATTAGATGATGATGATGAGTCAAATGTCTTTTTTCAGTGTCACTCATGTTAATCGGCAATGTTTACTAAAATATCATTTCGATTAGCCAAATCTTTTTGAATAAAATAAAATAGTGTATCTTCAAAAAATACACCGAAACTTTTGGGGAGGCAGGAAGTCCTTCGGCAAAGTAATGCGAAAGGCGGAAACATATAAATTCTCTGGGATGTAAATTCTTTAATGGATTCTCGTAGCTAGGGTCGTATTAATATTTACGAGAATAGTGTCACAACGTCAAAGAGATTAGAGGGTCCATAATTTTTGTTGCTCATTTTTATCCTATTTCACATTAAAATAAAAAAAATATCGCAGGATCACACTGGATGCAGACCGCTTGTCCTTCGACGACAGTCCTACTTGTCGGTCGATGTGGAAAACTACGGGGCAGGCCTTTGCTCAGCAGTGGATGTCCGACGACGTGGATTCCTTTGGCTGATAATGATGATGAAGATGACATTAAATTTTTTTTTTAGTTAATCAAGCAGTGAGAAAAGGAAATGGTGTATGTAAGTAAGTAATGACCAAATGATCCAATTTCACTTATTTATTTATATAAGGCTACAGATTTTATGTAATGATAACATTTTTAAATTTAAATGATTCATGTCCTAAGTTTTAGTTTCATATGTTACGTTAATCCGTCGTAAAAGTAGTAATCAAGTCAATCAAGGAAAATCAAGTTTCTAGCACTTATTTATTCTTATGTATAATATCGTACCTTTCTGTATCTATTTTCACTGTGTTTGTATTTGCATATTTTTGCACGTGTTCAAAACGTTTGCATGAAAGAAACAAGCACATGCATTAATATGTGACGTTAATGTCACTTTTTTGGTAAAATTAGTTGTGCCTCTGAGAGCAGAGGAAATTAAGGTGACGCAATATTTTGGCTGAAAACTAGGTGTAGCACTTTTAAACTAGTTTTCTGCTTTTTGAAAAACGAAAAACAGGATACCTAAAAGCAGAATGCTTAACTTTAAACTCTGTGGTCTGGTCATTTTTATTATTTTACTTTGATTTTTTAAGCCTATAGATAATTATGTAGGTAAAACCCTATGTATATGTTGCGAAACCCTATGTAATGTTGATAGGTCATTAAGTATTTAAGCATTTAAGCCCTCATTACAAATTAAAGACCTTTGTTACAGTAACACTTAATAGTAATAAATTTTTTGACTTTGACTGTGACTTTGAAATATACAGACGGCAGAGTCCTCAACGTACATTAAGTACATATGTATACAGCTAACGGCAATGTACCTACCCTATGACGTTTAACTAATAATTCATAAGTCGTCTGTAAATTTATTAAAAGTGCACCCATATTTTTGGCGTTGTGACACTGTCATGTTGCAGCAGGAAGGTAAAATAGGTCAGTCGGCTTAACGGCTGGAGGGCAAATCTGATGTCACAAAAATGCTTGTTTTTTCAGTTGAAAGGAAAATTTCATTTTCTAGTGAAAATCATATGCTAATTTGAACCAAAACTGCTAAAGTTTGAATAATTCATAGAAAGATCTATAGGTAAACCGCTTTATTGAGACTTTGCCTGCGGGGCACGGGGGCGAGGGGTGCAGGCGGCGCGTAATCGGCGGAATTTATCAAGTCAGAACTGATTTTCATCATTTTTAGTTATGTAAGATATATACACAAGACCGAAGATTGATATGGACATACTGTTTTGATAGATTTGTATGTCACATCGGAAAAAGGATAATTAACATGAGAGATATGAGAATTCGGAAGTATTCCTAGTTTACTAGAAACCATTAGTAATGAATGAAATAAAGCTTCCTTTTTTTTAATCCTAAGAAGTTTAGTTCTAAAATTCTTAGTATCGCTTAAGGTCTGGGCCGACTATATCGTATCATTCCATGACCGTGAGTATCGCTCCTATCATAAAATCAACACGATTCGCTCTGCTACGCCCACTGAACGGATCTACAGCGTTATATGGAGCGAGAGCGAGAGCGTATTTTGCCGGTCCTGACACGCTACGTGCATGACACGCGACGATGATTGGCGGTGACGGAACGGTTTAGTGGGAAAATGTCACAGTTTTCAATGCTTAGATTTTTTTGTCTAACACGTTCCAAGCACGGTCATGGTGATAGTCCCCCTAGCCGATTTCGACTACGGTGGCCAGTCACAGCGACTAACCGACTGCGCGGGACATATTATGGTGCACAAGTGTGTGCGGAAACACAGGTGCACTCTCTAAGTATTCCTTTCACTCTCATAGCCCGATGGGACAGCAATCTGACACGACCAGAGATAGATCAGGCGCAGGACCAACGGCTTAACGTGCTTTCCGAGGCACGGGGGTGAAACACCGCCAACTTGCAAACTCCGGGCTACCCTGAGAATTTCTGAACAGAAAAACTCAGGTACAAATTTTTGACTCGACCCTGGAATCAAACCTGGGACCTATGGCGCAGCCGTCGCTTTAAATTGCGACCCTCTCACCGCTGCGCTACCGAGGCAGTAACGGTCATGATATGGTACTGTTAGTAGGCAGAAACCTTTTGCGTTAATCCCATCATAATAACATTCTTGGTACAAATTAGATAGATCATTATCCAGATATAATTAATATTCCAATTAGATCAAGCTTGATTGTCTCAATTTACTCTTGAAATTGAACACGGTGATGTCAAATTGAGTTTAAGTGGCGAAATAATTTGATAACCTAGGATAGAACCCACTTATTACTAAACGTCCTTTCTAAGAGGCACCGCGATAATTAACAAAGAATAATTTTAAACAAAACCGTGTCCTTGCGAGGTGATGATGCTGGCTGCGTTGCTGCGTTGGATTCCTAATGTAATTGATTTATAGCTCGCAATCACCTTTCATTGAAAATTCGTCCTTCATTGATTAAACAGTACTAATGTAAAACAAACTAAATTATTATTAAATTTTATTTCGGTATGTATTATTTAAAATTTAATAATAATGTTATATTGTTTAACGACAATCTACATTTGATTTTGCTGAAGAATTTAATGAAGGCTTTTCTTCTTCTTGTATTCCTTTTCTTCCTCACAAGTAAATTAGTAAGTACAGTCAAACAGCGAAATGTATTCAGCATAGCGCCTTACCGAATAATTAAAACAATTAACACACGAATTAACTTCGTGGAAATAACGAGTGACGTCACAATGTACAATTTGAAATTCTAATCTCACGCCACGCTTATTAATTATGAAAATTCCAACACTGATTATTACAATGTTGGGCGAATTGCCGTTAAAGTTACAGATTTGTCGGGAGATATTCAGTTTGTTTTTCGGCTTAGTCCGAAACAATTTTAAACGTTTTATTGGGCTTAGTTTATATGGGCAGCTATAAAAGTTAGGACGCCTAGCAGGTATGCGCTAAATAAATATGGTGAGTTGTTATTTACTACGTATAGAGTAGCTATGCCTAGCAAAAAATGTGTCGCAAATACGACGGCATGATTATTACGTATTTTTTTAAATTTGAATTTCGAATATGAAACCATTTGTGTGAGTGAACCACTTGGAAAGAATCCGCAAAGAATAAATTAGGGGATTGCTCATAGTAGCACAAAGTAGTATCACAGACAAAGTTAGAGAATTCGCTTACAATGGTTGGCCATATCAGGAAAGCAGAAAACCAACCCTGTTAGGAAATCACTTAATATTCCAAATCAATCTAGAGTACGAAGCAGAACTTATATGCGAGATGACCTGTACTCGTACCTCCCCAGATAACCCAGAACAGAACTCAATAGTGCAAATGTACAAAGAGCCGGACCACAGATAAATTGGGAATAAGGGCTATAAATTATCAGTTTACTGTTAAATTAGCGAACTAAACTCCCAAGACCGTGTATTACTTTTCAAATAATTTACAGTCTACACTTTCCGATCGTATACCATGTAAATTCTGGGGGTTAGGATTAGAATATTTTAGTCAATTTTGCTCGGGCAAAATATTGAATCCGATCAAATTACAATGGTTAACACGTGAAATAACATGGTACAAAGGTAAAGGCACAAAATGTGTCAAGGTATCATCTTTTTTAAGGTAATAAAACCACAGATTATCAAGGTGATGAATATGAGCTCTAAAATATATTCTTTGTTTTCGCTACCGCAAAAAATATAAGCCAAAAATATCAATTGGATGGTGAAAATACATCGCTGAAAATATAAAGATACATTTCTAAAGTACAATAGGATTTTGCTATCTTGCTCGTTTTAACTGGATGTGGACATCATAAGATAGAGAAATTCAGTATCTTCGAATAATAACGTTGTTACGTGTATGAGTTTCTCGTATTTATTTTGTAATGCCGTAACCGTGAGGTAGGTAGGTAGATACTGACTACAGGTCCTGCCATGGTAGACCAGCTAGATGGTTCATGTTTTTTTTTTTAATGTGTCATCATAGTTATTACAAAATTAGAAAAAAAAAGCACTTACAATAAATGTATGTTAGTAGGCACTCGTATTTCTCCAATGTCAAAAATCATCTTATTGTGTCGTTTTGCGTATGAATTTCCTCGATGGTTCTTGCACCAACACTAGCCAAAAAAAATTGAGAAAAATCTATAAATCCAATTTCGAAACATAAAGTTAGGATTATGATATTTCTTTATTAATAACAAACAAGAAAAAACTAAGACATGCAACACAAAAATAAGACCTCAAGAACGAAACCATTTCCTTGTGGCAAGAAGGCTATCATGCTGGCTGTGTTGCCGCGTTGGATTGCTATGCTAATCATTTGAGCTAAGAACTAGCCAGCTTTAGGTATAATTGGCAGTAACAGAATTTAGTTTAGGAGAAAATTTAACTTGACCTACTTACTACGTTTGAAGTATCAAAAGATATAGCCAGCGGTTTCCCATTAAGCTTTGACATGGGGTCCTCGGAAGATAAATATATTTCTGCTGACGACTTTCAGAGACGGGTATATTTGTACCTGGAGACGTAATGCAATATATACATCAAGAGTTATCTACTCGTATTCTTATATTTGAGTTATGGAAAGTTATATTTATAAATTATCGCGAAAATATCCGTAAATTGTGTTTTATTAAAAGTTATATTTATGTTAAATCTTAAAGAAATCAAAAGGCTTTAGCCCTACACCAGCCATAGCCACTGCAAATTGGTAATGGGTGTAGTGGGAACGACCCAGTCGCGTGACAGACGCGCTGCTAATGTGAAGGCATCGGCTGCTGCCGCGGTGCTGTCGCTCTAATGTGAAGGCGCGCAAAGAAGAAGTATTTACAGCATTTTGTTAAATGTTACACCTAAAAATAGTGGCAGTGATTACGCTATATTTGAAGGTATTTTTCGTCACTGTAGGACATGAGGTAATTTCCACCTCGGATGTTACTTCAAAGAAATAATTTCGTTTCAATAGAATCCAACACACAATCGTTTCTTTGAAACGTTTACATCCTTCACACTGACTGCACTTTTTTGCACTCACAAACAAGCGATCAATTATATCTGATTACTTCTGCTACATGACAATGAGACTTCTTAATTACTGTGCAGTACTCACTTTGATGGGACGAGAGCATAATGGAAACAAATTGTTTTTCACATTCAATTATATGCCATTGAGAATCTCGACAAGTGCAAAAGTGGTAATGTCCAGTTGGATCTTTATATCTACAGGCAATAAATACGCTATGATTTGTTTTCAAATGTACCTAAAGTCAATAAGATAAATAGTGGAATATTGACAATTGGTGTTTGTCTGTTTTGTTGCCCGATTTCATTTGGATTAAGTAATCCAGGTAGGTAAGTACCTACCAGGTTATTTCCTTATTATCTCAAAGAGCAAACGCGCAGACGCAGGCGCGGGGATCACTAGTTATTATTATGAGCAGTGGTACCTATATTAATTTTTATAAATATTTAATCGAAATCTTTTGTTGTTTTTGTACTGATTACAAATCTAGAACACAATGTAAAACTTGAACAAAGTAAAAACTTTTGTTGTCAACTGTACCCAACTAACATTAAGTACTTCAGCGGCTATTCTTGAAAGCGTGTCATTATTTTAAAAATTGCCGTCTTCAAGTCGTTATTACAACGTCCAATTATGCTTGACAAAACAGTCTGACGTCATAGTTCCCGTGATCCTTGCACAACGCACAGCATTGGCAGTGTGCTTGAACATGAATGGAAACTGCACTTTGATTCATCACTCCGTCATTCAGATTAGATGCATCCAACAATATTTTTTAAGGAGACTCAAAGCAAATATAGTGTATAACAAAATAAGATACTTACATTCTCGGAATAGAGTGTACATCTAAGTTATTTAATTGACATGCACAATCTGTCATAGATGATAGAATGATATTATCATAGAAGTCCTGAGGTTTGTACCGTCTAAATGACGTAACCATACATTAAAACTTTAAAAAATTCTATGTTGTACTTTGTATGGCGAATATTGTATTCTTTTTATTGATTTTAAAATAATGTCAGTGAATAAAATTGATTTGATTTGAAAAGATCTTTTTGTTCAACGAAGAATTACCCATGCAAATTATGAGTTTTGTGTTTATTTTACTTTTAAATTAATTAATTAGCGAAACAAAGAAAAACGGATTTTCCTTCTTTTTCTGTACACTTTCTGAGTATCAGTTGAAAGCTTTGTTCGTTGGAAGCTTAACTTGTGTTATTGACCTCTGGAGCTACCTCAAAGAGTGCTTCTTTTTCACATCCCGTGAAAGATGGTCCTTCTGAGCTACCCTATTTTGCCATTGACGGTAGGCATGCGATATTAGCATAATGAACTCATTATGCTAACGATACCTATTTTGAGACAGGAAGGTCATTGCTATGTGTATAGAGATGTGCACATTATAGGCCAAGACAAACTTGTGCTAGTTTTGTGATGCAATATGGTTTTAATACTTATAATCTATACATACAGAGGAGTTACCGGGTCAGGAACTGTGGCCGATGGGGCAGAAAAGTTCTAGATTGGAGACCCTTCGACCAAAAGCGAAGCGTAGGATGTCCACCGACAAGATGGACAGACGACCTTGTAAAGATCGCAGGATCGCGCTGGATGCAGACCGCTCACAACCGGTCGTTGTGGAAAGCCGTGGGGGAGGCCTATGTTCAGCAGTAGACGTCCTTTGGCTGATAATGATGATGATGATGATGACAGAGAGTTACTAGATGGAAGATACTATTTTGAAGTATTTAATGATAAAAAACAAACATGAAAAAATTTAAACTAGGACTAGTACATAAAAATATAAACTTACATATTCGAAAACCACACCATTTCTTTGTAGCAAGGAAGCTATGATACTGGCTGCGTTTTGCTGCGTTAGATGGCATGGAACCAGCCAGCTACCCTCTTAATTTGGCTTACGTAATTACTTGCTTACCCATAAAAATAATAATATAAAAGTTAATTACGGTTTATGAGCTCAAAGTAAATGTACAACTAACTAAGGTGGTCTTATCGCTAAAAGCAATCTTTCAGACAACTTTTGGGCCCATAGCATCTAATCATCATACTTATATATTTAGCAAATATTCAAAGAGTTATTACTGATAATCGATTATTTATCCTATGTCTACCAGGCTGATGTGTTTGGTATCTTAAATCGCTAAATGTGACGTGACTTTGTGTTATTAGTGAACACGCATTTTGGCAAAAAGACAAGCTTAGGTAAATTACGATGATGTCATGGTATATAAGAGTAAGCGGATGACCGTGAACCGCTATACAAAGACTGCCTCAAATTTTATTAGTTGCCTTTTGAAATTTCAAACAATGGCTGGTACGATCTATTTCTTTCTTTTTAACACGTACATTTATGCGCCGGGATCAATTTAAATTATTTTAAAATCAATCCTCCGCAACTGCGTCTGTAAGTTTTGAGTTTACTCCCTCCCCTACCGTCGCAGCGTGATGTTTTATAGGCAAAAGCATACCGCGAATAATAAGTTATCCAACACTAAAATTCATTTTTTTAATCGGTTTAGGAGTTCCTGACATGAACTCATTTAAACAAATAAGCAAACAAATTCTTCAGTTTTATAACAGGAGTATAGATTTAACGTAGAGGTGCTCGTAGAGCAGTGGAGGCAGCGCTTTGGAAGTAATACCGAAGTTAAGGAACTTACGCGCGGTCGGTGTTTGGTCGGTGAACATTCCGACCATATAAGTGACGTATATCACGAGCATCTCCGTGCTTCGGAAGGCACGTTAAGCAGTTGGTCCCGGCTAATATCGGTTGATATTAGTCGTTTAGCCTAGCCAGAGGCCCTATGGGCGGCTTGATAAAGTCTGACAGCAAGGTTCGTCGCTCGTCTTGCAAACACCCCGTCTTGTTGGAGTCACCTCACGTCACCTCGTCTTGGTGGAGTATGGCTCTTACTACTTCACATTTGAGGTAAGGCCTTTGCTCAACAGTAGGATGCTTATAGTCTAACTTTTCTTTTAGATTACACGTAACGTATTTTGCAGAGGAATACTTACTGTATACAACCGGAAGGTTACAAACATTATTAAGTGATGACTTACCAACCCCATACTTACTATATCTCGATCTTGATCAGCGCCCAGGACCACCAACTTGGATATTATTCACGGTGGTTTGCTACAAACATTATGAATATCAAAAAGTAACTTATAGCCATGTCTTTTTGAGATTGGATCATGTCTTTTTAACCCTCTCAGTAGAACTAGTCATAAAATTCATTGGATTTGGATCCTAAGTCAATGGGATAAAGGTCAAAATATGGTGGCAATATATTGTACACTACCGGTCAAAGGGTAAACTTTTGGGCTATACATAACACTATATCACAAGTGACACGACGCTATCTTATAAGCAGTGAACTGAACATACATCTTCAACAAGATTTTATTCGTTTTTAAAACGCTCCGCCTATCACAATGGTCCACCGATGACAACTATTGAAAAAGCGTTCATGTCAAACAAAATACAAGGTCATGAAGTTCATTGTTTCATGTATGAATGTGATGACGCAAATATATTTTCGAATGCTGAATGAGCAGTTTAAAAATAAAATTGTACGTACTTTTTCTGAATTACTTATTTTTTTTTAAATGACGAAAGAATACACCCGTTCAAGTCAGTGAAATGACACTTATTGTAATTTGATGTATTTTTGCAATCATTGATTTAAACGTGATGTTTTCATTACGGCACAGTAACATGAATACTTATTTTTATGCAATGAATGGAAACAAGCACAAAGCCTTTGCACTAACACAATAAGAGTTTACTTCAAAAATCTTTGAATGTCATCGAAACAGTACACAAATAAAATTCACAAGAGTTTAAACCTTATTTAGACTAACTCTAAACATTCAGAAGTAACTTGGATAAGGTTTTAAGGATAATGAAACGAAATACATTTTCGAAATCTAATTTTTATTTCGCCGCTTTTAGGACCCTACATAAGAAAAATACAATGCCAAAAAGAATTCTGATTTGTTCGCTACTTATTTGTTAAAAGTTTTTTCTGTACAGACTCAGTACGTTATGATTAGGTCTACAGTCCAATGGGTGGAGCGATAGCAATGCTATACGGAGCTATTATTCATTCATCCATCTTTTACAAAAAAAGTCATCACTATGGTTTTCAATTAAATTTTTATTTTAAAGTGAATAAGTATAATTCAAATAAAAAAGGATTGTTTATGAAGTGCTGTTAGTCAAAAAAATGCGAAACAAAGAAATGTGAAAAAAGGGCATCAACATTGATATCGCTCTTTAAAAACCTCAATATCCTAAAGTCTTAACCGTACTAGACTTACACAGTGTTTTACAAAGTTACAAGCACTTCGGATTTTATTGAACTTTGAATAAATAAACTGCTTCATTATTCAGTATTTTACCCATAAAATTATCTTTTGTCGTTTGCGTTGGTGAGAGTGGAAATATTAACGGGAGCTCTATTTTAAAAGACCCGCGTCAATATTCCTAGTGATTTTCGTTCCAAAATCACGCTAAATGTAGATGCGAGTAGCCTTTAACTGTTTTTTTTTATATCACATACGTGTATATTTCAACAGATTTTCAGTATAAAAGCGAAATCATGACTCAAGTATTTAAAACATTTTTCTCCTGCTATCTGTAGCAAACTTTTTGCATAATATACGCAGTCATTTGGCCACAATCTCACCTGATAGTAAGTTATAATGTGGCCTTAGACAGATAATACCATACCAGACTTCTAGGTCTAAGCGTAACACTCGTTCTGAGTAACCCAATACCTTTGAACAGAAAGTTTGAGGTATCCAAAACCTTAGAACATAAATCTGATCAAACGATAAATACAATTTAGAATACTAAAATAAATTATAGCCCATTTTCCGCTTTGAACTAGCGTCCTTAGTGGAGGATCATCCTTATCACGGTTGAGGTATTTTCTGATGTAACAGACGAAGTTTAGCGAGCTTTTTATTACTCCAAATTGGATTGAGCTTAATATTCAGGATTCAGACTCTGTGGGTTAAATTTGAAACCCATCCATAAATGGAATTTCAATAAATTACGCTTTTCAGATGTTGTTTGTTTTTATGCGATTTGAAGGGAATATTTTATTCATAAATACATTTTTATTTTTTAAAAGTCAATGAATTGATATAATATGAATAAAACTTATTCATTAAACAAACCTCATTTTTTAAGTCTGGTCAAATTGCTGATAATGATTCCTGATTGTAAATTAAAAATATATTTTTGTTTTGGAGCCAAAAATGAAGGGTTTTGCTGTGATTAGTCAAAATTCCTTAAAATCCAAAGTGCTTTTATTGAAAGACGCGGAACCTGTAGTTTGGACTTACAAGTGGGACACTTACGCATGATGGTTGAACCCAGGATTATGCTAACCTTGGATTAAATCATCATTCTGCCTCTGTACAAAGACAGAAATAAGATTTAATCCAGGATTAGGTTAAGTCATCATGCGCATGTGGGCCTTAGACATTATCGTAGCAAAAGACTCGGTTATGAACAATTAATATCCTCACACAACCACATTAATAACTATGGAAAGAAACTACATCAAAGAAAGTTTTAGTTATCTCAATAAAACATCAATTTGTCAAATTATTATTTTCCAAGCGTAGTTTCCCCACATGGTGTCTGTGTATTTCACCTAAAACATTATTATTAACTTAATTATTATTTATAATGTCACTAGTGCAATAATAACAATATTTACAAACACTGACATGATATTACTAATTAATGTTAATTAATCTTAAAGCAAAGGTTTCATTAGGCCGGTCAATAACATTCTGGTCATGTAATAAATTCAAATAAATTAGACAATTTATTTAGTTTGTACGCAACCATCGAAAGAAATGCAACAAATCTAATTTATTACTAAAACAATGAGCGGTTGAAAACCGAAATGGTAACTCTTAGAATTTACACATTAAAACATTATTACGAAATTATTATGTCTAAATTACGTAATACTACCAGTATTACTAGCGTATAGAGACTGACACCAGGACCAAATCTCGTGTCATATAAATTGATGCCACTTGTCATCAACTCCTACAAATGCTTTTAAAATTGCAATACGTCACAATATTGTCGTCGTATTTGCAACACGTTTTTTTGCTTGACATAGTTTCTATATACGTATTAATAACAACTCACTGTCCAATTTTTTAGGCCTCTCACACTATTTTATTAACCGACCTAAAGAACATTGTAATTGTTTCTATGAAACATGAAATCAATAAAAAAGCGATATGCTGTCGTGATGTGTAGTAAATAGAAATAGCGTTTTAATACACATTTTTGAAACATGTATTGTGAATATATTATAATCTTATGCAAAATATACTGTTACATTTAGACAGCAATGATATACAATTATTTTTTACTTATTTTAAGATTTTGTGGCAGTGCCAATTGTGAAATTATTCTATTTCTTTTGAAGTACATGTACAGGAACAGTACTGATACAAAATACTTTATCATAAGCTAAATATAATAAAATACATAGGATACATAAGACAACCAATGATTGAATACATAAACACAGTGACATAAAAACATACATTTTGTAAGAAAAATTTAATGAACGGGAAACTCATTGTAAAACAAAACTCAAATGGGGTACACTAAAAGTAAATTAGTCCTACATATTATCTACTATCACATGGATTAAAATACTTCTGACTTCTATTAGTAATGTCATAATTTACACCATTCACGTAACAACATAATACGATATAATACTATAGTTACTAAATTCACAACAGCCTATAATATAAAACCGTTTTCACTAAATTTAGACATCTCTTTGGTCATTCCAAAACACCCCTTGAAATATTTTATACACAATCACGAACTTACCGAATTTATACACATCCCAAAAACAGTTCCTTAGATTTATACATATAATTTTCGAAATCAAAACAATTTGACTAAATCTCTGAGGAATAAAAATTATTTTATAAATAAGTAACGACTAGGTTTGAAACAGCTTACATTTAACAACGTAAGTGAAAATCAACACAGTTAGACCGTGGTTTATATTAAAAAGTCTTAATTAGATCACAGTATCGCGGTCTCGGGTGTCGACCTCAAGCATTGACAATCATAGAAAACTCTCTGACGCTCTGGTTTCCTCCCGGTCAACGGCTGACACTATTTCTACCCCTTCATCGTAATTGTGCACTTTGGTAGTATTATTCACACAATAATGTTGGTCAGGATCACCGTACTGGCTATGGTAGAATTCCTCTCGCATCATATGGTTCAAATTAGAACATCTGAAGAACAAGATTTCTTGGAAGGGTTTCCTAAAGTCTCTGTTGAGAGTCGCGTAAATAATGGGGTTAAGCAAACTGTTTATGTAACCTAACCACAAGAAGAGGGCACTGATGGCGTCTGGGATGGCCCCTTCTTCTAAGAAGGGCCTGATGAGAGCCAACACGAAGAATGGGAACCAGCAGATGACGAAAGCCGACATGATGATGCCGAGTGTGGTTGACGCTTTGCGTTCTTTCGCTAGCTGGAACCGGAGTTTCTTTTGGTGTGGCGAGTGTGAGGTGTGCAGCAAGTCTTTGGCAATGTGGCTTTTATGAGCAAAATTTGAGAGTGACGAGCGGATTCTGTTCGCTGTCAGCTTGTTACTGCTTTCTGAGGACTGTCTCCGTCGTTCCTTGACTTGGAGTTTGTTATTGTCTGAAGGCTGTCCCACTTGGGAGGTGGAGCGGTTGATGGTATGAATAGGTTTGGTGGGCGTTTTTTGACCCAACATTGGACACTGCGACTCGTTGGACTTCCTCTGCCCGCTGAAGCACCTGCCTATCGTGCTTTCTGTTTTCTCAACACTAATCTGTGAAGGAAATAACAAAAACATTATTCATTACTGAATTGAAGTGACGCATTTGTTTTGAAAAATATGTTTTCTATCTAGTTGTAAGTTTCAACTTTACCAATAAATCAACAAGAAATTAGCCATGGTTGACATTGTATTGTGGGAATACTTTTTTATGCTTTCAATTTATTGATGCATGGTTAATGCTTTTCTATAGATCGAGTAGGTAATTAACACTTTACAATGATTATACGAGTACACCTAACATGTTATTGACTATTTACTAAACAATGATAAGTGTGAGTAATTTTGTATTTATGGGACAATTTATGTGTTTATTGTGAAATGGTTAAGGCGTAATTACAGCTATTATACTCACAGTTGTATTTGTACTAGCAGTAGAACCTCTGGCAGTAGGTTGAGCTGGCTGAGACCCCAGCAACCTCGCCTCAGCTGCACCACCATTCTTCACATTGATCTCAAGATAGCAATGCGTCTCCAGATGAGACTGAGCCCGTCTCTCGTCCTTCACAATCTTTCTAGCAGCGCTAAATATTTTGTAATATACAACTATCATCACCGTTAGCGGTATGTAAAACGAAACAAGCGTTGCGTATATCTGATACACCTTATTCTGAGACACCAAACATGACGTGTCTGTCTTTTCATTGCCCAGAATTAGAACTGGCGGCAGCGAAATAAAAGCAGCACTCATCCAGACTATGAAGACACAAAAAAACATCCTCCTTGGCGTTCTCTTGACACCGTACTCCAATGGTTTTGTAATCGCATAGTAACGATCTACAGATATCATACATAGGTTAAGAATACTAGCGGCACAAGACAGCACGTCACTTGATACCCAGAAATCGCAAATGACTGATCCGAACGGCCATGTTCCCATTATATCGTATACCATAGCTATTGGCATCACTATTATAGCTACGCAAAGATCGCTCACTGCCAACGAGACGATCAGATAGTTGCTAGGTCTTCTCAGTTTTCTTACTAAGCACACGGCAACGCAAACTAAAATGTTGCCAATTATAGTTCCTACTATCACGATGAGAAATATGATTAGAAGCAGGATACTGAACGGTGTAGAATATTTGTAATGCTTTATGTACACTGGCTTCGTCGAATTGGAGTCGTCGAACAGTGTCCAATTGACGGTTGAATTTAGGTTGGTCCCGTTGAAATCGATGTCAAGAGACTCGTTGACATCCACCGAGGCCACCGCAGCGTTGATTTGAAGCAGTACTATAGATACCAGTATGAGAAGACGCGAAGATAAAGCAACAAAGTTGGGCAGTGAACAGTGGTTATGACTTTGAGTCGCCATACGAATCCCTGGGTTGGGTGTCGTTGAAGAGCGCGCTATTGACTATGCCATACATTGGTTTTGATTTTATTCTGCTTGTTATTCCCTCGCAACGAAAAGAGATGTGCAAAGATAGAAAATGGTGAGTCAGGTCTGAAAAACGACTTCGTCGTGTAGCTTTTTGGTTTTCCTTGCTTGATTACAGTTGAGAATCAGTTCTAATTGACATATCGCCCGGCTTGACTTTCCAATTCCGGTCATAGCCATTGGAATCCGGAGTTTCGTTTTGGGCGTTCGTTCTTATGGCTTTGGTGATACAGTTTGTTATCGCTTGGTGCTTTGGTATAAATTGGTAGGGCGTGTTGTTTTATTGCTTGAAGGTTGTTCGAGTGGCTGCTAGTTCAATATCCCGACTGGGGAAAGCTTCATTAGTGCCGTTGATTGGTGAAGAAATTTTCCAATCTGCAAAGAAAAGAAAAAGTGTTTAGCATCGGAAACAATTCGCTGGGGATCGTCGAATGACTAATATTGGAAGAATATTTCACTTCTTTCTATTAGACGTTTATTTTAAAAATCCATTGTGCAATACTGCATTAAAATATTCCTAGAATCAAATTACGTATAAAATATATGTGGAATCCATGTTCACTTTGTTTGAGTTCACCAATTGGTAGCATAATTATTTGTAAATACTTATTCAAAAATAGGTCGCCATCGTCGTGTGACCTATATTAAAACTATATTTAGATTCGAATTGATTTCACGTAGATAATAATGCACATTAAAAGTTATGTGAATATGAATGTTGAATCTTGATTTTAAATGTAGATTCTTTTATACAAAGTAATAAAACAATCTACTTGGAAACAGTAAGTAATCAACTTTCTGCTGGTAACATAGGTAGAGAAACGCCAAAAAAAAACCCATACTAAATCGGCCACGTGACCCGTCTGATTTCTATGGAGACTCGAGTATTTTTACATATTTCGACATATAATTTCTAAGATAAGGTTGTTCTTATCGATTCTGATTACTCCCTTCATTCCCAACAGGTTGTTTTGGAACATCTTATAAGAAAAAGATAATATTATATTGTTTTCTAGTACTCATAAGCCTCTAATTCGTTATTGGAGATGGAATATCTGAGTAATAATCGTTGCGGCACGGTATCCGTTGAATGTGGAAGTGTTTTCAATAGGAATCGCAGGCGCTCTGCGTGCTATGTAGGTCACGATTTCCCTTATAAAATATAGGCTTGCTTCAAATGTTAAGGCTCCTTTACACTTGCTTCGTAGTTTAGAACAAAAATCTCTGACAGATTAACACGTTCCGGGACAGTGCCCGCCTACAGGCGTGAAAACAATAAAACATCTATTGTGTCTGGAGTAGTGTCCCGGAACGTGTTAATAGATTTTAGGGCTGTTTATATTATAACGCTTGTCATTTTATTTACAATAACCACAGTTTATGTTGTATTCTTATTCAAACTACGCTAAAAAGTTTTTGTGACAGTTACTTCGATGTTGAACGATAATTTTACGTTACTTACATGTAATTGTAATATTGAAATTGATAATGGTGCTGTTGCTAACTCTAAGTCTGTCTAAAATATAAATTGTGTTATGAGTTTATGACTCAACCGCTAATTAACAAAACGAATATATTATATTAATACTCAAGACGTAAGACCCATGTTTAACACATCTCATGAGTAGGTAGGTAATATGAATCATTATGAGATTTAATAATCTCATTTTCCTTCCAATTTCCAAAAATAGCGTAGCACATAATTTTAATTAACACGCTCGCATAATGAAATCATCTGCAAACGCGAGCGATATTTATCACCGAGCGGGGAGTGTGTTGTCCAACGATTCAATCAAGCGGGAACGGGGTGCCTACTATGTAGACTACGGCCATATTCGCATATTTCATAGATGATAGAACAGAGGAATAGGTAAGCGAAATCATACGCCGTTTATTATGTCACCTAAATGCGTGGACGAAATAGAACACTGCCCAATGAGAGCGAGCTAATATAACAGTACTCTAGGAGCGCAACAGTTAGTCTGTTGACGTAGATAGACAACAGTCGCGACCGCTGGTATAGTAGTCAGGAGCTCTAACCACTACCCAAAAAGGTTAAAGCATATTTAACAATTACGGAAACAGCACCAACCAGGCGTCAACCATTACGGAAGCACATTACGTAAAGGGATCAGGAACGCCTCGGCATGAGATCGGCACCTTGTTATTGTGGATGACAGTCTATTGACAGGGCGGACGGATGACAGGGCGGGTGGATAGTTGACAACCATCGGGCGAATCGCCGTAAGCGCGTTACAACGCATGCGCCGCTGATCGAGAGTGGGTCCAGAGTTGGTCTCGATCCGAGGTAGTGACGCTAAGAAGTTTCATACAAAGATTACTGAACGCCTCGAGTTGATACGGTGTTGTTCCCGTCATGTGCGAATAGATCTTAGTGATCCATGAAACGTGTTTTAACCACATAAAAACGGGAAGTCAGATAACGCAAGAATAATATACAGGTCAAGCAAATAGTACGAAATGGTAACATCCGAAAACTTTTCAGCTCTTATAGTAGAACCTCAGGTATTTATTATCTGGGACATGCACTCTATTATGTCAGTTTCACGGGAATTATACGTTTCTATCGTAGAGTATTAGAATTACCAATAGTTTTGGCCCTTTGTATTGATGGAATTGAACTCACAAAAAAAATCACAAAACATTTTCTTGCTACAAATTTTTCTTACTGTTCGTTCCTTAAGTAAATGTTCTTTAGAAATGTGCGCGAAGAACTGACGTCGGGGCAGATAAGCCCTAGATTGAAGACCCTTTGGCCAAAGTGGCAGCGTAGGACGTCCACCGACAAGATGGACCAGACGACCTTGTAAAGATGTCAGGGTCAAACTAGATGAAAACCGCTTGTAATCGGTCGCTGAGGAAAACCGTGAGGGAGGCCTAGAGGTTCAGCAGTGGACATCCTTAAGCTTATGATGATGGTGATGATGACAAAAACTTTTAAATTTTATTTTATAACTGAAGCGGGTGGCGTGAGAGGTGCGGGGGGCGCAGATGACGCGCCCCTGTGCCCCGCAGGCGAAGTCTCAATGAAGCGGTTTACCTATAGCTTATGACTAGCACAACGGACGAGTTTTACTGTTCAGAAATTCTCAGGGTAGCCCGGAGTTTCGAAGTTGGCGGTGTTTCACCCCCGTAAAGCCGTTGGTCCTGCGCCTGATCTCTCTCCGGTCGTGTCAGATTGCTTTCCCATCGGGCTATGAGAGTAAAAGGAATAGTAAGTGCTCCTGTGTTTGCGCACACACTTGTGCGCTATAATATGTCCCGCGCAGTAGGTAAGTCGTTGTGACTGGCCACCGTAGTCGAAATCGGCTAGGCTATTATTATGACTAGCACATTATAACTGCGTCAGAAGGAAGGTTTATGATATATGCGTTTCACATAAGTGTGAAGGTGCCTTAAGGGCTTCTATTGAAGGAAATAAGTGACCGAGCCGCTATTCACAGTATGGTGACGCGGATACCGAGCTAATGGAGTCTAAATAGAACACGCGTAAACACCGACACATTATGTACTGCTGGGAAAATGTTTGAAGCGAACCAGCTAAGAACGCTCATTTTTATGTGTAAAACATTTGGTGAAATCGACTACCGGAGATTTGTAATTAAAAAAAAAACACAATATTTTTTACGTCAATGATTTACCATTGAAAAGAAAGAAATTTAAAAAAAGAAAGAAATTAATTTTAGGCAAAAAGTCTGTGCCATCGCATTGAGGCCATCTCAAGCATGGCATCAGGACACTTTTTGAAGTCTGTTTGTTTGTAAATTGTTCGATCAATTCCTTATTCTCGAATAACCATATTTAATCATTTCAAAGATTGAATTCCATTGGTTCTAGATATTACTACCTTCTGTATACACCTTAAAACAAGCCACTTCGAACCTTATTTCCTACCATCTAAGATCGTAGCTTGCCTAACATTGCTCGACCATAGCTACTATAATTTAAAACCCATAGAAATACCGCGACAACTGCCCAAATTGCAACAATGAGCGATTCACCTTAAAAATAAAAGTTAAACATGTGTTCAATGTTCCATAACTTACATTTAACTGCTCATAACTGATCATATAAGGTGACAAAACAATTAACCTGAATGAGAACCGTCTTCTATTTTAGATGAGGTGATGTTTTGACGATTTTGAACTCTAATTCATAGGCGAGAGAGACGATATTCAGAAATTTTGGTATGGTAAGGGTGAGTTTGCATTATTTCAAAAGGCATAGAAAGGATTGTTCACACCAAAAAATAATAACTTTTCTGTTCTTTTATTCACGGTGTAAATTATTACGTACTTATTCAAATTATATTCTTGTAAAGTATATTCTGCGTGCTTTATACAGCTACAACGACTTTTTAAAATATATTTCTCATTATGAAAATACTGGTGAGAATAAAACGCATTTGCATTTCAATGAAAGTTTTTTTCTCAAAAAAGTAAATGAATGTATCGGCAAAGAGAAGTATACAGAAAAGAAAACCAATAGATTACGATTTTTTTAAAACGCGTCTTCTATGTAACTTCTGCAGAGTAATCATCTACCTAAGAATATTATCTTTTGTTTTACTGTATGTAAAGTCTGTTTTCCACGTCTCATCTTCGACTCCGTCTAGTCGTACTAGCCTTGGACTGGAGTCAAGAGCAAAGTCATACTAAATAAATACAATTCCACTCATTTTAAACCTACAAATATATTTCACCGTTGAGCACTGACAACTTTATAATTCAAATGATAATTAATTTCATACGCTGATGTTACTTCAAAATTTATAATAAAAGTTAAAAAGATTGTTTAAAATATTCGCGAAGCAAAGAAAATGTAGGTACTATAGGGCCTTTTGATACTTTTTTAATGAATGATGCTTACATGCTAAGAAGTGTTTTTGTGAATGCACCTTTACACACTTTGACAGCCATAATTGGAAATGATGACATTTTGTGGCCATATTAGCTTTTAGATTAATATTTTACGAGTAACAATGAACGATAATATCGTTTAAGCACGAAACCTCGTTTTAAAAGTGGCGATGAAATGTGTTTAAGGTGAGCTAAGTGGCTATAAAGTATGTTTAAAAAACATAGAATTACGCGGCGAGCTTGATGAAATGTTTGTGCTGTTTTAGATGCAGTTATTGAGTTTGAGATCGAGTATGAATATCTAAGTTACACATGTCAAAATAAATAATGAAAAATATTATGTATTGTTCCTACTAAATCATTCCACCCATTTTATTTCATACTCAGAAGAAATTTGCAATCACTTTAAAATTATGGCTGTAAAGAAAGTAATTGTTTTTGGAACATTCAGCAAAATCCTTCTTCAAATTTTTTGTGTTGGGCGTTATTATACTCTAGGTAATTATATCAAGCAAAATCCTTAATCCAAATTGTTGACATATAGGTGTTATTTTACCTTTACAAACTTGGTCATAATTCAGCTTCGTTTCGTGAGTGACTAAGCACCAAATGTATCACTGGTTTTTAATCTCACTAATTTATTTGTCCCTTCGCGCCAAAACAAGAAACCCGTCATTCGTTCCGTTCATTCATCAATCTTTCCTGTTTTAGACATTCATTTCGGTCGTATCTAATCTCTCCATCGATCTTGGCTTGCCCCGGATTGTGTATCCCTGAATATTCTAGCGCAGTGGAAAGGTTGAAGAAAGCAAATTTCCTTTTTTTTTAGCTGGCGTTTTCGAAGGAATGAATAACGAGTTTCTGGTTTATTTTGTGAAAGACATTGGTCCCAGATATAAAACTATTAAGGTATTACATACAAGCTATATCATGTCATTTTGTAGTATTTTGTTCCATCATAGCTATTATGCTTCCTGTTTTCAGGTATATTTTGTTATGAGTCCTATCTAAGGATCTATATTTCCTTTTGTGATTTCTGAAATTCTTCGCAAAGGTACAATGTTACTTTGTGTGTGACATGTTTTTTTTTCAGCTGAAATTAAAATAACTCCACGTGATCGAGGCTTAGCAAAAACTTGATAAACCGAAAACCGGGCTGTTTTAGGCATGTTTAAATAATATATCGATAAGTAAGTACTATTATAAGAAAAACTATCTTTTAAAATCCACTAAATAGGGCAGTTTTTATTTACCAAATCTATATTTTATCTACCAAATTCTTTTGCAAGGTAGTTGGGTTCTACCATAAAAGTTTTAAACAAATATTTATTTACGGGCGTTAGATTAAATACTATGATTGACAATGTAGATTTCACATCACATGAAAATAATACAAACGATGTTAATGAAAACATTTATCTCTGTTCTTGATTAGTATGACCTCTTTCAAAACTGATATAATGTTAGATTCGTCGCGTGCAATATATTTACCTATTGGCTGTTTTCTTTGAAAGTAAGGTACTCCTACGACTGCCTAATAATATAAATTGCACTTGTAAAAAGCAACTGTGTTAAATCAGGAAGCACTGGCCAAATTCAAAAGGCTTGCCAATATATCGGTGGCCGAGTGGCCCGGATAGCGTAAGACACGGGGTTTGTTTCCTCGTCTGACACAGATTTTTTTACAAGTGCAATTTAAATTATTACGTTAGTATAGTGAAAAAATACTATAAAACTAAAAATATAAATACCTTCTGCTCTTTGCGGCAAAAAGCAGTACCTAGCAAAGACTTTGCTTTTGCATGTATTTTCCTACTCTTACAAATAATGTTTTCAATACCCAAGAAAAATAAATTTCACTCATCGATACAAATCCGAATGACTTTAAAATCAAGCATCACTAGCGATGTGGTTCACCGAAATAATATACGACCAGATTACTCCTAGGGTCCACACGTGGATATCCCGTCCCAAATTGAGCCTTACCTCTCTAGAGATAAAGACCAGGTATTACAGGAGATTATAATAGCGGGGTCGAGGGATTACAATTCAAATGAGGTCGGCATGTCAGTTTCCAATTGCTGAAATACACGGCGTATTTTTGAAGGGAAATCTTCTGGTGTAGCTGTTCTAGGTAGATTGAGAAGGCTTTCTGGTGGAAGTAATGAATTTTGGATCAGAATTACCTTTTATATTCGATTGAAATATTGTACTGTGTAACAAAAAGCACATTTGATGACTCGGATTACAAAGGTAAGTTTGTGATTGTAGTAATTAAATATGTCCTTCTTTTTTACCAAATATTTTTTGATCGACGTACCAAAAGCTAATGAGTTGGACGGCCATAATATTTTAGGTAAACAAAAACTTTGGTTAGTACCACTTTATTAGCAAAGTCTGCATTAATTATTAATTAAAGCCTTGAAACCTCTTAATTTGCTTCTGTTTTAAATAAAGCCAAAAATATTCAAAGATATTTTACTTTTACAACTTTCTTCGGCTAGACGTTAATAGGCGGTTACTTTGTTTAACGCGTTTTTTACGGTTTGTTTATTTTCATCTCTTTCTGAACGGAAAAAAGCACATGTGTTCATTCAAGTTATCCAGTGAGCTTTGATATATTCTTGCTGAATATATTTAAAGGGGTTATTGGAATGTCATATTCACTGCGATACATTTTCAGTTTATTTATATTACTTTCATGCTAATCCGTATTTTACTCAATGCCAGTACAACCTTATTTTAAAATAGGCATTATATAATCAATATAAAGATTATTTGAAGTGTGAAAATAGTGCAAATAAATTTTTCAATGTACATCAATTTTATTGATACTACCTCAAACCAGCCTGAATTAAATTCACTGGAAGCACACCATCCAATTCAAGCCAAGTAATATCTTCACAAAGGACGGATTAAACTGTCAAAGGCTTCGCAGAACAGAGCTATAATGGGCCTGAGCATCATTGATTGACATAATCAGAGAATTCAAATAATTTGCATTATTTTATCTATTCCGAGCATCTGGTAACTACGAAATAGTTGAGGATTAGCTCAAAGAGGATTCGCTTCGCTTGCAATTGTGAAATATTATTTGTCTAAAGATATTCTGAACGCCTCAAGGGTAATGCGGGAATTATGCAAAATAACGCTATTAACGGGGTATAGCTACTAAGAATAATAATGTGGCTGCAATAGTGCTTCGGATGTATCTCTTTTGTTAATACTGTAGGTACGAGTATGTCTATAACATCAAGCTGTAATTTCGTGCTGAATTCAAAATTGAGGTAAGAGGTATTTTTACTTATGGCTAACTAAGGTCTGGTTGCGTGATCGATAGTTGACTCAACTATACTCTGATTTTTAATTAGATAGACCAAAATGACATTTGGTGGGTGGCCACTTTTTCGTAATTTAAAAATAGTGTTGGTCCTTAATAATCGAAAGTTGCAATTTCATTCAATTGTTGTTTATAATCGATTTTAAAATATTCAAATAAAATCTTTTTATAAAAATCAGGAATCCTACAAGAAACATAATTATTTTAATGAAATAATTTGTAGAAAGTATTGAAAAGTCAAAATAGGTAAGACCATACAAGAATATTTCTATTGCAAGAGAAACCTGAATTTTTCTACTCCTTACAAAAATTGTTTTATGTATTACGTTTATTTGTAGCTTTATCTAACGTTTAACATGTATATTTTATCCTAATTAGTAAAATCACAATGAAAATTCATATCACAAGTTCAAATAATCGCATACAATTGAATTGTTACTACACTATGGGTACTAGTCTAGCAACATTAAAAAATAAAAAGTTCGATTGAAGCTGTCATTCTGGTCTATCTAATTAAAAATCAGAGTATAGGTAGTGGTTAAATGTCGTTACTATAAGTTGAATATATAGGATTGTGCGGGTTTTGAAAATAAATATCTTAATTAAGAAATAAATGAATAAATCTTTATTGAGCCATATTACAATCAGGTCAGCTTAGATGCAGTTATTAGTAAAAAGGACAGCGTGGGTTCAGCAGTTAATGGTTATTAAAAAAGGCATCCAGATATTTGGTTAAGGCATTGTTTCTTTAATACACGTACAATCGTAGGTATTCAACCGCTGGTAAAAATATTTTACGATTAGTTATATTTAACTATCGGTCACGCAACCAGGCCTTAGATATATTTATTTCCCTAGCAACGGTCTAGTACTCATAAAACCATATGTTTTTCATACTCTCATTTGTCATTTTTCTTCCTTAATAGGCCTTTGATATAACATAAACGGTTACGATAAGCTGACACCAAAACACACTCGGTCACTTATGTCCGTCAAAGTCAGTCATAAAACATATTTTTTTCCCTAATCACGCAGAGGTACAGTCACGAACACGAATTATACATTCGAATTTCAACTTTATTGCATTTCATTAGAAATTTCCCCCATTTATGGTTGTTAATCTGCGCCTTTGGTAGGACATTAATATGGTCGTTTAGAACATGCTACTGATGCTAGAAAGCTAGTAAATAGGTATATAAAGTAATTATGAATAAGGGGGTTACACTTATCCATAATAACTCAATCGGTCATCATTTGACAGAAAGTGACAAACAGTGTAATAGCTAAAATAGGTTTAAAAGACTGTTTGAGTTATTATGAATAAGGGGGTAAATAAATTTAATCATTAAATAAAAAACCTGCCTGAGGTGAAATATCGAACCAGACGCATGATTGTCATAATACGTGTGAGTTTTCAAGTATTACTATGAGTGGTGGCACGGTTTATCATTAAAAGCCCGTAAGCAAACTATCGACTAGAATTTAAGATATTAGTACCTATGAAATACTGTCAGCTGACCTTACCAAGCTATGAGGCTTGTTCCCAAGCGTGCTTTTGGTGTATCTGAACTTAAAAAACTTGAGCGATACGCACATCTTCAACGACTGGAGTCAAAAATTCGACCACTTTTCAGTAGAGACTTCCTACAATAGACGTAACAAGGGGTACCGAAACAATAGCACCATTGACGTCAAGCTGACACGGGTCTGACCAGTGGAAGTGCGATGGGTCAACAAAAGATAAGATGGAACCCTTCTTGGCGTGGTCATTCAGACTTCTGACCGACGGATACATTTTGAAGGTCGAACTTTTCCGGAGAACCACATTCAAGTATGAAGAGTCACAATGAAAGTTAAGTCTTCAGTGTATTGTGTTACGAACATGCAGATACACAGTACTGTAATGAAGTTCGTTCCATTTTCGACTCCGTCTTAGAATGCCATGCACTTGGTTAGGACTGGAGTCAAGAACGAACCCATTCTAAATAAAAAAGAATAAAAAAAAATATACGATCTTTCATAAAATGGCTAAAGAAAAAAATCAATACCTATCAATCAATATTCAAAGTTAGAGTGAACAGGCTTCTTCTGGGCGAGCTCGTTCCATCTTCGACTCCGTCTTAGTCGCACTTGACTTGGTCTGAAGTCAAGAGCAAACCCATACTAAAATAATTTAAAAAAAAAAACTACAATTGCACATATTGAAATTGGTAAGGATTTATGAAAGTGTTTTTCCGGTCCTATCACGTCTTGATTTTTCTCGTAATCATAAGATAGCCTTTTTCTTACCAAAAGCTGCTTAACCATCGACAAATAAGCACTAATAAGGGCCAATTTTTGTATCCGTATTCTAGGCTAAAAAAAAGCTGGGCCTAACCAATGAATTACTCAAAGGAGTCATTTTTTTTTGGGCCCAGTAGCAACTTGTAGCGTCTAATAATGACATTGTACCCTAAATTAATAACTTATTTTTTTAAACAATTAGACGAAAGATAACGTTTAAATGAAACCGGAATAATAAAATCGAACTAAAAGATGCGTTGTGTCGACTATTTTTCATCACGCCATTCCTCCTTTAGAAATACGTGTAAAGGAACGACGGGCTGGTCAATATAAAAACAATATCAATTATTTCAAGTACGTGATTTTGTTTAGATCACGTTTTAACTACTTTTATTTTTTTTAAACAGTTGGAATCTCCGTATAAAATATTTTAATTGTTTTTTTAAGATTTTTGCATAAAATGGTTATCTAGTAAAGCCGTGGAACGGATAGCAACTCTTGACAGTTATCACTGACATTGACAGGAATGGCTGAAGTGTCATTTGTCAAACTTTCCGTTTGGCGTTTGGTTTTCCGTCACCTTCTGTTTGTTTTGAATTGAGTGTTAGTTTTCTTCGGATTTTTAACGAAAAATAGAAGCAAAAGCATCAAGTACGGCCCCCATTTCACTAAACCGTTATTGTGTGACTGTGCAGTGAGATTTCAACGACTGTGATTTTCAGAAACGACTGAAAATGTGCGTCAACTGGTACGTGTGTGAATCTAAATTAAGATTAATTTTCAAATATTCCCGTTAGATAACGAAAAACTAATATTCTTAATGTCTTTAAGACATTATAAGGAACAATTTAATATATGTATCATTACTAGACGTCACAATTTATGGGTGGGCCCATCCTCCATACAAGAAAAAAATGTCTCCTTTTGAATGTTATTTCGTATGAAGTAGTAAACACAACACTAGTGGGTACATATTCTCACTTAGTCATTGTGAAACAGGCTGAAAGACTATTTAAAAACAATTTACTAAAGCTAAGTACAACAATATCGAACAAAGCAAAATAATGGTGTCACAATACTTTGCCGAAAAAACGCAAAATTCTAAAGTAAAATCAATTCAATTTATAAGATCCACAGCATGTCTTGTGATTGAAAATTACCTGCTGCGTCTTGTGATTGTTTGTATCAAATTGATTCAATTTGAACCACAAAAGAAAACATATTTTCTCTGTTCTTTGTCATATCAATATTAAATTCAGATTTGATTCGGCTTGATTCGATTATTATTTATCGATGCCGAACAATTACATTGTTTGAAACGAATTTCATAAATCGTCTTTGATGTAAACTCACAAAAAATCGTATTTTTTTAACGTACAGTTAGACTATGATTGTTATTTAAATATATCTTCATCATTATCATCATCATCATCACCTATTGCTTGTTCTGTAGCAAAAATCAAGATCCTGTAGAAATCGGTTAACTCCAATTAAAACAGTTTTAATCTCAATTATACCCAAAAGGGGTAAGAAATAGGGTATATTCGATATTTATGTATAATATGTGCGGGAAATCCGAATATGCGCGGAAGGAGTCGCATGACCCAGACCCAAGACGAAAAAAGTATGATTTTTACATTAACCGACCAGGAATCGAACCCAAGATCTCGGAGCGGTGACGCCTAAAAACCGTGCTTAGTAACTACACCACAAAGGTCTTTAAACTGTAACTTGTTTAAAACCAAGTGCAAATCTAAATGCTTTACAACCCCGGTATCTTTGCGTTTAGTATCGCCTCTAAAATTCAGTTAACTCGCCACGTACCATCATAATTACCGTGGTCCTTCAACTTGGCGACTCATTTATAAAAGTTTTAATGAAACCTGCGAACTAGCAAACAGAAGCACTCAACACTTTTAATTGGGTTACGGAGGGTAATGGGTTACATATCATGTGAGGACGGGAATAGATTGGTGTGATTTGTGGCAGGACTTACATTTTATATAAATTGTTTTTAGGTGTTTGTATTTCATTTGTAAAGCGCTACCTACATTAAATAAATAAACATATAAATAGGGTGGGGTATTGGGTAACCATGACCGACTATATAACCATCATCGCTGATTATGTAAATATGAAATTGTGGACGTAAAATACCTTTTTGTGAACGTCTACATTTATTTTTCGATTTCAATCTGAATTCCATAGTTTAATGATGGTCGTTGTTTACCTTCAATGATTTGGTGCCTGAATATCACAATTTCTGTTTGTATTTAGTAATTTTAACCAAGTTTCTATGCAGTGAGTGAGAGTTTCAGCAGCGAAATATTTATAGTAGCTTTAATTATATCAATATTAACTTTTTTTAATAGAAAGAGGTAAACAATACAAAACACAATCCTACTACTATTATAAAGGCGAAAGTTTGTAAGTATGGATGTATGGATGTATGGATGTATGGATGTTTGTTACTCTTTCACGTAAAAACTACTGAATGGATTTGAATGAAACTTTACCACAATATAGCTTATACATCAGAATAACATATAGGCTACAATTTTTGAGGTTTCTAATGTGAGGTCGTAAAAAAACACATTTTTTCGCTACTAGACGGGACGAACCTGAAGTCCACGCGAACGAAGTCGCGGGCAAAAGCTAGTCTAAAATATTTGGATCTCTAAGCAGTCCTTACATAAAATTGGTAATTTGATAAATTATTACTCATCCATCAAACAAGTCATGAGCCCAAATCTATATCGGATGGACGAAAATCGATAAAGTTCTTGTGAAACTAATATAGAAAAAAGTAGTCTACACAAGGCCGTACTGCCTTGATTACAAAAACATTCCGATATTAATTTAATAAAGCAAATTGATATTGCATCGCCGCGAATGACTGATAAGGTACGATAAACAATCCGTTATATTTCCATGCTTACTAAAAGCTAAATACGGAGAATCGTTGATATTTTTTTGTCACGGGTAATATATTAAGAGTCAATTCGGGCTGCGAATGGCATGTACCTAGGTTATATTCTTTATCGGTCATTTAGGTAATAATCT
Organism: Pyrausta aurata; assembly: GCA_963584085.1. NCBI lineage: Eukaryota > Metazoa > Arthropoda > Insecta > Lepidoptera > Crambidae > Pyrausta > Pyrausta aurata. The sequence goes on along the minus strand of OY757275.1, from coordinate 5,075,086 downwards.
TATAAGTATAATAAAACCCTAGTCATGCAACAATAATTTACACGGATTTTATTATGGTTTGTTGTCAAATTCAAATCATTTAAAGCATTTTTGTTGATGATTCAATTGATCTACGACATCTTTTTATTTGTATTCATACAAGTTGGTAATCCACGATTAAAGCTTCAGTACGTACGAATATTATTAGTCATCATGAGTAAATTCAGTCAATAATTCAGCACAAACTTAAGCTTTCCTAAAAAAATTTTTGCATAGATTTTACATACACCTAGTACCTATTTTTATAATCAAAAGTATGATTTATGATCTTTAAACTTTAAAACTGATTTTGAAATATCTAAAAAAGACGACTAAACTTTCACCAGCCAAACTTGCAAACTCAACTTTTCCTTAAAAAGAGTAAAACATGGCAGCCAAATAAAAAAATGCAATTAAAAGGCTTCATGAAGAACTT